>JAHPZR010028780.1:0-10000 GCA_019787425.1 Platygyra sinensis
GCTGTTTCAGATCACTTTACCCTTCCTGTCCTTTCTATGGACAACCTGGAACTCGTTCCTCTCGAACTCATTACCTCAAATAGAGATGCTTTGCACAAGGCAAGAGAAGCCTTTCAAATCTTCAAGGGCAAGACCCTTGAACCTTTTGGATTAGACAGGCGTGACGAAATTTGATTTATTTATTACTTTTCTTTTTTATATACCCGTTTTAGTAGTACATGTATTAATTTCTCTCTATTTTTGTCAACCAATCATATGACATATTTCCTTATCCATATTTACTTAGCTTCACTTCACTGTCTAACTGAAAAATTGGGCATTAAATTTATCATTTTTTGCCGTCCGGTCAGCCTTTCAGTTGGTTTTATAGTTAATTTTTTCACTGCTGATCCTGATCTAAACCAAGATCCGGGTTAACTCCGCTTCTGTTTGTACAAGTGGTCCTTGCATTACAGTTTACTTTACCAGAACCCTGTATCACTTATCTTTGATTCTGAGAGGTTTTAGGGCAAAGTTGATTGAGGACGATGCAAACGGATTTGTAAAAGCTCTATTTTAATTGTCGTATCTTTGAATTCGCGACAGCCTGTCGAAAAGTCAAAATCTTGCGCATGCGCAGAAACATTTATGATTTTTTTTCTTCCACCCCTGTTTTGAGTGTGGCAAAGGAAGTAGCCTGTGTAGCATGGCGGTTTATTGAGTTATTTTTTTGTAAAAAAAATACCTCTTAGTCGGCGCGTCGGGTATGTTATGGACGGGTGGTTCAGTGAGTGGATCAGTGGATCAGTGAGAGATGTATGTATGTCACACCAATCAGATTGGATCTACTATTAAACACCAATCAAATTTCTTGTTGTAAAGGTAAATGGCAAGTGAGAAGATTTGATCCCGAAACAGTTGAGAACGGCCATATTTATTCTTCTGTAACAGAGGAGAAAGTATTCATATATTGGGTTTACCTCGACATTTTCAGTGGGTTAGGCTGAGGAGTTTGTGGGCGGGTTTGATAGTCATTAACAATTGGATAATCAGTCAAAGAAACATAGTGTTTGGGATCATGTATAACTGCGAGCATGCGATGAAGGGTGAGCTTTTCCCATTATGTAAGGTTTTGAATTAAATGAGTGTTAGCCGCTCTACTACTAATGTTGATGTGGTTTCTATGATATGAACAATTGTATTCAAGGGGGCGGAATGCAGTAGAGGGAATGTGAAGAGGTTGTGACCAGGTTCGAATCGTTTGCGTGTTGTAGTGAAACCTAAATATTGCTGCAGAGTCGAGAGCGAGTCGTTAATTTCAGCATCTATATCATTGATCAGTTTCAATGATAAGTTTCGACAAGAAAAGCGAAGAGACAACGATTAATTCCGTCAACAGAACAAAAAGAAATTATTCTGTGACGATTTTACATTTATAATGGTTCTTGTTTACTACTGGGATGAGAAGATACGTTGTAAATGAAACTTAATCTTTTCTCGTCAACGTTATCAGGGTTTTCGCTTTATCACATTAATAGCCAGCACGACGAATTGTAGTAGAAGAAAAATAAAATTTCTTGTTTAAGATAACTTAAGTGAGGTAAATGAAGTCTTGGGAGTTCTATGTTTGTGTTAAGTCAGTGCAACGACTTTGGTAATTGAATAATATACATCGGGTTGTTTCAGTGTAATGGTGGCTAATTATGAACGGGATGAGCTTTGCGTTTTGAAGTAGTTCATGAGTCAGTAGTAAACAAATGGGAAGAGATAATTTATTTCAGGTTACAAAGGGTAACTTGATACTTTTGTTTTTCACAACGAGTAAATTCAATTAGAGGTCACGAAACGGCGCTTCTAGTTCAAAGGACATATTTTAGAGGAGACGAGACTATTTAGATTTGAAACAGTTTTAACGTTTACAAAATAAGTGAAGTGACAATTGTTTTGTTCTTGTATGCAAATGTAACGAGATATCTTTATTTTTGGTTGCAAAGGGTAATTTGACACCCTTGTTTTTCACAAGGAAGTAAATTCAATTAGAGGTGATGATTCGTGAGCACTTATTTTCCCGAGATGTTTGCTAATTTTAGTTAGAATTGGTAACTTGATACTTCTGTTTTTCACAAGAGAGTAAATTCAATTGGAGCTGACGAATCGTCACCACTTGTTCCCATGAAATGTTTAAACAAAGAAAATGAGATATTGCTATTTTTAGTTACAAATGGTAACTTAACACTTTTGTTTTTCATACTGGAGTAAATTCAGTCAGAGCTAACAAGTTATGGCCTCTTGTTCCCAGGATATTAAACAAAAAAGAAGTTAAGGTTATTCCTCACAATTGCACTGCGCATCCTTTCTGCGCATAATTTATGACGTCATTTAGCGCGCTCTTGTGCACGTGCACACTGAAAACATGGCGGATTTGCCTTGATATTGAGCTCTTTCAGTTGAAAAATGGCTATAGCTCACCAACGAGCATGGGCACCCCAATTTTTTTTCCAGTCATTGTAATCAACTTATCATAAACTTTGCTTGAGGAAAGACTGATCTGATTTCTATTGCTGAAAATTGAATAAATAGCGAAAATAGCAAGTAAACTGTGGTCTTTTCTATTTTGCCCTATGGTAACCATGTCAAGAAATTTGGTTGAAATTTTAATCAAGGATTCAGCTTTCTGTCTAAATCAAACTTAAAAGGTTTATTTGTGTCCGATACAACGCATTGACTCCAGTTTAATGCGTGTTCTCATGAGTCTCGGTCACAAAAATTTACAATTATTACTGGGAATGCGTTCTTGTAATAAGCGTTAAATATTGCCAAAATGGCTCATTTTCAATGCCCCAGTGCTCCTTAATGAGTATGGGCACCCCCCTTTTTTATTTCAAAATTGAAGTTCTCATATGATAAATATTCAGTGGGCAAAGTTTGAACGAAAATCTATTGTCAGTTTTATTTCAGGGGAATTACCTTAACATATTTGGGCAGCTTTTAGGGACCGTTCATTTTTTATGGGGGAGGGGGGGCTGGTGGAATTTGGGAAACACCATTTAAAAATCGCATGACCCCCCCTCAGCTTACCAATTTTTTCACATGGCCCCCCCTTATATCAGTCATTTTTTTGGATGACCCCCCCCCCCCCCCCCCCCCCACACACACAAAAATATATTTAACCCTCCCTCAAGATTTTACCTTTTTAATATTCTCTATTTTTCCCCTGCTTGACGTTATTGTGTTCACTATGAAGACGAAATTTACAATCCCTATACTACAGAGTGCTCTTCGGTTAAAAAAAAACACAAATTAAAAGAAAGAAAAATTAAACTAGCTATACATACTGTACAGTAGCACAGTATGTTTTTGGCATTATGAAGGTATTACCATTCATACTACAGTTGCATCTGTCACTTTCTACTGTATATATGGTATGATATGGTTAACTCGAGGACATTTTACGATATTCGTTTCAGTCCGAGATCTTTTTTGTTAAAGGTAAAAAAAGTATGAAAACTGTTCAAAATAATGTTCCTTGAAGACTGCGTGGCACCAAGTTAAACTACAAATTAATCAGTAAATCAGGCTTAAACGAGTCAGAGAGCTTATTTCTCTTTCTTGCTATTTTTGAGTTATTTTTTGTGAAAAAAAACTCTTCTTAGTTGGCGCATCGGGTATGTTATGGACGGGTCAGTGTGAAGGTGCAATAAGAGGCTTAAACAGTTCGTGTCTTGTCGTTGTTGTCAGTTGTTGTGCTACAGATTGATCAGTTGATTGCTCGGCTATAGTCATCAATGAATCAGCAAGGACAACCTCGTTCCCAGGGTCTCTCATCTTACCGCCTGGGGCGAGCGAGGAGAGAACAAGGTTGCAACAAGGACTGCTTGAAGATAAGAAACGTGAGGGTAGATGTTCAGGTGATTATTAACCATGACGTCATCATAGAGATGAACGATGATGCAATAATATAGTTTGTGTTGATCAAATGATATGGTGTCTACCGTAATAATTGAATCATCGAGGGGTCTCTGGAATGTGCATTGCGTTGTGACTGTAGTGCTGGGAAAACAGCTAATATTTAAAAGCGCGGTTGTAAGATATACGATCTTTCTTGTCGTCTCTAACCCATACCTTACTTACAACAGTTTTGACCTACATGTACTATATTTCTGTTATTCCACCCACAAAAATAATATAGGTATTAAATCATCATCTGTCAGTACTCCATGTTTCATTATGGAAGCACACAATACACATACATAGCTTGCCCCTCTACAAAAAAAAAAATTCACAGCCCTTTTTTGCGCAACAACTCAAAAACCTACAGAAAAACAGTCACCCATTCTCCCCCCCCCCCCCCTTCCACCAGCCCATTTATTCCAACAAAAAACTCCTACACGCTTAGCGTGCCTATATTTTATCCATACCCTCTTGCGACAACTTAAGATGACAACTTATCTTAGCGATACAAGATCGTATGTACATCAGATTCTCAGTTTCTTTCTTGCTGTACATTGTAGCCAAAAAGCTTGTCAAATTAACTAATATCACTGTAAAGAGTCGATTAAATGCTCCCATTTTCATAACCTTTTAATTAAAAAAATAACTCTTGCACGCCTTGCGTGCCTATGTTAAGGTCGGCACACGCGAGGAGACTAGTCCCTGCAACAAGTCGCAGGGACAAGTGCCATCGAGTGAACTGGTTATTTTTGCTTCAAAATCTAGTCGCAAGCACTGACTTTAATCCCTGCGACTAGTCCCACGAATTCAAACCAGTTTGAATTTTTGGGACAAGTCCTTGCGACTTGTTCCTCAAAACGCTTCGTGTGAACTGTTCGTGGTTAAGGTCATTCCCCAGTATTGCATTGCACATCCCTAATGTACATAATTTTACGGCGTGATTAGCGCGCGATCATTTAGAAAATGGCGGCTTTTTCTTTACGGCTGGACCTTGCCAAGAAGTAAATCGTCATTTTCTCGAAAACAACCACGCTGACCTATCACTTTTTCTGTTGTTTTTAATTGAGAAGTAAATTTCTCTATGTAAAATAAATATGGGCCATTTCTCAGTGTTGAGCAAAAAACAAATAATCGTCAGAAACGTGAATTAAGCAAGCAATCGTGACTATAATGATGGTGCTATTATAAGGATTTATATGAAATAAACAAGGTGCTGCCGCTCATAAACGAACATGGGAACCCCTCATTTTAATTTCAAAATTTAAGTTTCTATGATATAAACAGTTTGAGAAAAATCTCAGTGTAGGTTCTATCTCAGTGGAATGACCAAAAACTTTCCACGTACAGATTTTTTTAAAACTTTGACTGCAGGTAGAAAATGATAAGATTAGATTAACAACGTAAAAAAAGTGGGGGTCACCGAACTCGTTTTCAAGACAAGGCGTAGCTCAGACCATAGCATTTCTAGGTTTTGCAGTCATTCGAGGTGATTCTGGCCGGATTCATTACTATCGGCAAATATTTAAGTTGAAGAATCATATCTAAGTTATGTGTGTTTAACACAGCATATATAGGCCTATTTGGTAGATCTTTGCTACATATGTCATTAAATCGGCTAGAATTAGCCTTAAAAAATACAACTTCTAACTTATGCACACCTGTATCCATGTACCAATTCGACCCTATTTGAATAGTATATGAGAAATAATTAAAACTTCCCTCGTACAGATATTTTTTGTGTTTTAGTATAATAGAAAGAATCAGAAAAGGAGGTGATCTGCCGAAAACAAAGCGGGGGTCACCGAGCATCCAACAAAAATATTCGCACACAAAGTTAACGCAAAGGTCATCAGCTTTATATTTTGTTGAGTTTTCGACTCGGTGCGCGCGCTTGAAAATGACGTGGCAAGCGCGTGACCAATGAATAGCGTGCCAAACCCGCCCTTGAATACGTTGTGATGCGTACACAAAGTAATTTCTTACTTTGTAGTGAGCCCTGATTATAGTGACTGACCGTACTGATTACTGTTAAGCACTGAAAATACTGATTAGGTTTAAGGGGGTCTTATACAAAAGAAAAGATTTTTTTTGCCAAAAAAAACTCTGTGGAACAGTTTTGGCACCACGTTAAAGGACTTTGCACTCTGACTTCAAAAATGAGCAGTTTCAGGTTACATGCCACAATAGTTAATGAAGAACTAGCTCCTAAGTGTTAAAAATGGTGTTCATTGCAAACACGATAACTTACTAACGGATGGTTCAAGAAGCATGGAATTCAGTTCATGCTGTCCACAAGCAGGTTGTCCAGGAGCCAAACCTCAGAGAGCAGTGTTTCGAGGAATTTTATCTCGTAAAATTTAGAAAAAGGTTTCTAATATTAACTGTATTAACTGAATAACAGGGATAGAATTTCATAAATTGCAAATTTTGGAGGTTTGCCTCCTAGATAACTGTGTCCTTTACCAATGTTGAAAATTTGACAACATTCGGTTAAAACCCTGTAAGACATCGTGCGCGAAATATTGGTGATCGGTCTAATTGGTCATTTTGAGAAATATGGCTTTAAGTCTGTCGTCGGTGTCTGAGAACCCAAATTGGCCCTGTGAACGGGAAGGGGGGTTAAAGGAAAGGGGAGGAGGGTATGTCGAGAGGGTTTACATGAATGTTTCATTGAATAGGCGAATACACACCAGTCATAGCAATGTTAAACAAGTATAAGGATTGTACAAGATGGCACAGGAAACAATGTTCGGGATCATGATGCAAAATTCTCATAAGTACACATCTCTAAAGCTTTTCTTGTAAAGTATCATTAAAATGTGCTAGATTGAATGCATTTTGTGAGTACTTTTAGACTGTATACAATGGTTGCTATGGGTGTTGCTATGTTGAAATATAGCTGTCAGTGTGCGAATTTTTTAATTTAAGGTAATTCCCCTGAAATAAAACTGACAATAGATTTTCGTTCAAACTTTGCCCACTGAATATTTATCATACGAGAACTTCAATTTTGAAATAAAAAAGGGGGGTGCCCATACTCATTAAGGAGCACTGGGGCATTGAAAATGACCCATATTGGCATTATTTAACGCTCATTACAAGAACGCATTCCCAGTAATAATTGTAAATTTTTGTGACCGAGACTCATGAGAACACGCATTAAACTGGAGTCAATGCGTTGTATCGGACACAAATAAACTTTTTAAGCTTGATTTAGACAGAAAGCTGAATCCTTGATTAAAATTTCAACCAAATTTCTTGACATGGTTACCATAGGGCAAAATAGAAAAGACCACAGTTTACTTGCTATTTCCGCTTTTTATTCAATTTTCAGCAATAGAAATCAGATCAGTCTTTCCTCAAGCAAAGTTTATGATAAGTTGATTACAATGACTGGAAAAAAAATTGGGGTGCCCATGCTCGTTGGTGAGCTATAGCCATTTTTTAACAGAAAGAGCTCAATATCAAGGCAAATCCGCCATGTTTTCAGTGTGCACGTGCACGAGAGCGCGCTAAATGACGCCATAAATTATGCGCAGAAAGGATGCGCAGTGCAATAGTGAGGAATAACCTTAAACGTACATCAAGGAGTAATTACGGCAAAATCGTTTCAAAATACGATTAACAACTGGTCATGGATGGTGAATCTCATGTTCCGAAAAAATGTTTTTTTTGGCAAATATTTAAATGTCAGAGTATAAGACCACCTGAAGCAGTGACCGTACTAGTACTGTACTGGTTAGGGGTAAGCACTGAAAATACTGAGTTAGGGTTAATGGCTAGCTTCTTTATAGGGTTCGGGTTCTCGGTATAGTACTTAAATCAAAACAATTTCTTGCAGCGAATCCTCGGTGGTCCAGTGGTTAATTGGATAGAAGACTGCCGACCTGGCTCTTCGGGATCGAATTTTCCCCTTTTTTTGCCTTTGAAGAGACTTGAACTCACTTCATGTGAGTGTAAGTGAAAAGGGTGAGGGCTGTTTGAGATATGGAACCAAACCAGGCCCGTAACCAGGGGGGTGCACGGGGTGCGTTCGCACCCCTCCCCCCCCCCCACAGGACCCACAGGTCCGCATTTTGATACTCGATAGCCAAGTTTAGGAGTGCAGTCGGTTAAATGAAGTTTAAAACTTAACAGAGATATTTAAACAAAAACAAAGAATAGAAAAAACAGTAATTTACTCACTGGGAAACTAAAACCAGCTGCGCTCTGGTAGCGCAAGCCATTCAGAACATTTCAATGAGCGCACAGATGTCCGAACTTATGTAAATGAAATTAAGGCAATTCCCCTGAAATAAAACTGACAATAGATTTTCGTTCAAACTTGCCCACTGAATATTTATCATATGAGAACTTCAATTTTGAAATAAAAAAGGGGGGTGCCCATACTCATTAAGGAGCACTGGGGCATTGAAAATGACCCATTTTGGCATTATTTAATGCTTATTAGAAGAACGCATTCCCAGTGATAATTGTAAATTTTTGTGGCCAAGACTCATGAGAACACGCATTAAACTAGAGTCAATGCATTGTATAGGACACAAATAAACTTTTTAAGTTTGATTTAGACAGAAAGCTGAATTCTTGATTAAAATTTCAACCAAATTTCTTGACATGGTTACCATAGGGCAAAATAGAAAAGACCACAGTTTACTTGCTATTTTCATTATTTATTCAATTTTCAGCAATAGAAATCAGATCAGTCTTTCCTCAAGCAAATTTTATGATAAGTTGATTACAGTGACGGAAAAAAAAGTTGGGGTGCCCGTGCTCGTTGGTGAGCTATAGCCATTTTCCAACTGACAGCGCTCAATATCAAGACAAATCCGCCATGTTTTCAATGTGCGCGTGCACGCCGGCGCGCTAAATGACGCCATAAATTATGCGCAGAAAGGATGCGCAGTGCAATTGTGAGGAATAACCTTAACGTGCGCACGCTTTGCACGAGAGTTAAGACGAGGGAGCCAATGACAAGGGAGCGATCTGACGATTGTTATCAGACACATCTGTTAACGCGTCGGATAGTATTCTATATTTGTACGAGCGCATGAACGCCCGAAGATGCAAAATTAGTTTTTTGTGTAACACGTTATGGGTAGGAGAGAACAGGAAAATAGAAAGAGGAAGGCTGCAGGTAAATTTTGCCAGTCTCTCGATGCATTGGTCAGTAAACTACCCCGTCAAGAGACGCTAGACACTGAAAATGATAGTGCAGTCTGCGATGACAGCCCAGCTGAAACCACGACTTCAGATCTATCTCAGTCTATTCCTCGATATGAAACAAACTCGCTTAATAAAAAGCCAGTGAGGGAACAGAGAGTAACAATTCGGAGAGGGACTGGGAGGGTTAATCTAAAGCAGCAATCCACAGGCATCTCAAACCATTAAAATAGAAAGTTTTCGAGACACAAAGAGGGACATACGTTTTATGTTTCTCTTGGTCTCTTATCGTCTTTTCCTCAGTGAAGTCATGACAAAATTCTATGAAAAGCCCATGTGTGCTTTCTTAACAATTCCGCATTGTTAATAAAATTGTAGAGACTTCGCGAGCTCCAGTACCTGAGGACGCCGATAGCAATGTAACGCGGCATCACTTAGAACCAATTACAGACCTCTCAACCTCAAAACACCGAAAATCTGGAGGCTGATGCAAAAGAAATCTGGAGATTTCAGTAAAAATCTGGAGATTTATCGACCAGCAGACAAAACCAAGTAAACAGAGGTTCTAATTAAGAGAAAGTGTTTTTTCCTGCTTATGATTTCATTAGGTTCATCGGCAGCTTCTGCCATTTTGAAAACGTGATTAAAATGTGGGAGACTGGTAATGATGACCTAATTTGGAGCAAGTGCTATAGATGGTCATAGACGACAGTCTGTCATGGACTGAACAGCTGGGAAACGGTTTGTTAAGTTAAACTATGGATTCGCACAGAATTGGCGCAATAAACTCACCTAAGCAAGCCAAAAATGAAATTATACAACAAAAATTTATTCTGTCAGCTTGCGCCTCTATTTATCGTGAGATTTGTCTGTCTTGTCGTGAGACCGTGAGATTGAACTGAAAACCGTG
>JAHPZR010028780.1:17500-28111 GCA_019787425.1 Platygyra sinensis
CTTCTGAAACAGATTGAACGATGTGCTTATTTCTGATAACATTCTTCCGCTTTTCGTCATCCATTCGGTTGTTCACGTTTTGCTCTGGGTTTTCAACCGAATTAAGGAAGGATTCGGTAGCGATCATCGCATCGTGATGGTACTTCATTTGCTCATGTCTTTTTGCCTTTCCTTGAAGTTTATGCCGCTTTATGAAAGGCTTTTTAACAAAAGCACCCTTGTCTATTGTAAATGTGTATATGTGAGTTTTATTGAACCCAGGGCCCCTAAGGATACCAGCTTTGCAGCTGACTGGGCTACCCTGGTTAAATAAAGTTGTCTTGTCTTGTCTTGTCTTTCCTGCAATGCATAGGTATCATCAAAGCACAGTGTTTACAGAATACTCGATCTACTGAAGGGCTGTAGACCATCCACGAGTACTCACTGAGGTATCGTGACTGAAACCCTCTTCGGCACTGATGAAGAAATCATGTTGGAAACTTGTAGTTAATCGGTGGCACAAAATGACTTTTAATCAAAATTTCTCAAAATTTCTCAGAGGTCGTCGAAAGCTTCCCGATGTCATTTATGTCTTGTTGCATAATTGCAGACCTCTCAAGTCTCACGATTTTGTCGTGAGACTCACGGTTTTCAGTTCAATCTCACGGTCTCACGACAAGACAGACAAATCTCACGATAAATAGAGGCGCAAGCTGACAGAATAAATTTTTGTTGTATAATTTCATTTTTGGCTTGCTTAGGTGAGTTTATTGCGCCAATTCTGTGCGAATCCATAGTTTAACTTAACAAACCGTTTCCCAGCTGTTCAGTCCATGACAGACTGTCGTCTATGACCATCTATAGCACTTGCTCCAAATTAGGTCATCATTACCAGTCTCCCACATTTTAATCACGTTTTCAAAATGGCAGAAGCTGCCGATGAACCTAATGAAATCATAAGCAGGAAAAAACACTTTCTCTTAATTAGAACCTCTGTTTACTTGGTTTTGTCTGCTGGTCGATAAATCTCCAGATTTTTACTGAAATCTCCAGATTTCTTTTGCATCAGCCTCCAGATTTTCGGTGTTTTGAGGTTGAGAGGTCTGTAATTGGTTCTAAGTGATGCCGCGTTACATTGCTATCGGCGTCCTCAGGTACTGGAGCTCGCGAAGTCTCTACAATTTTATTAACAATGCGGAATTGTTAAGAAAGCACACATGGGCTTTTCATAGAATTTTGTCATGACTTCACTGAGGAAAAGACGATAAGAGACCAAGAGAAACATAAAACGTATGTCCCTCTTTGTGTCTCGAAAACTTTCTATTTTAATGGTTTGAGATGCCTGTGGATTGCTGCTTTAGATTAACCCTCCCAGTCCCTCTCCGAATTGTTACTCTCTGTTCCCTCACTGGCTTTTTATTAAGCGAGTTTGTTTCATATCGAGGAATAGACTGAGATAGATCTGAAGTCGTGGTTTCAGCTGGGCTGTCATCGCAGACTGCACTATCATTTTCAGTGTCTAGCGTCTCTTGACGGGGTAGTTTACTGACCAATGCATCGAGAGACTGGCAAAATTTACCTGCAGCCTTCCTCTTTCTATTTTCCTGTTCTCTCCTACCCATAACGTGTTACACAAAAAACTAATTTTGCATCTTCGGGCGTTCATGCGCTCGTACAAATATAGAATACTATCCGACGCGTTAACAGATGTGTCTGATAACAATCGTCAGATCGCTCCCTTGTCATTGGCTCCCTCGTCTTAACTCTCGTGCAAAGCGTGCGCACGTTAAGGTTATTCCTCACAATTGCACTGCGCATCCTTTCTGCGCATAATTTATGGCGTCATTTAGCGCGCCGGCGTGCACGCGCACATTGAAAACATGGCGGATTTGTCTTGATATTGAGCGCTGTCAGTTGGAAAATGGCTATAGCTCACCAACGAGCACGGGCACCCCAACTTTTTTTTCCGTCACTGTAATCAACTTATCATAAAATTTGCTTGAGGAAAGACTGATCTGATTTCTATTGCTGAAAATTGAATAAATAATGAAAATAGCAAGTAAACTGTGGTCTTTTCTATTTTGCCCTATGGTAACCATGTCAAGAAATTTGGTTGAAATTTTAATCAAGAATTCAGCTTTCTGTCTAAATCAAACTTAAAAAGTTTATTTGTGTCCTATACAATGCATTGACTCTAGTTTAATGCGTGTTCTCATGAGTCTTGGCCACAAAAATTTACAATTATCACTGGGAATGCGTTCTTCTAATAAGCATTAAATAATGCCAAAATGGGTCATTTTCAATGCCCCAGTGCTCCTTAATGAGTATGGGCACCCCCCTTTTTTATTTCAAAATTGAAGTTCTCATATGATAAATATTCAGTGGGCAAGTTTGAACGAAAATCTATTGTCAGTTTTATTTCAGGGGAATTGCCTTAATTTCATTTACATAAGTTCGGACATCTGTGCGCTCATTGAAATGTTCTGAATGGCTTGCGCTACCAGAGCGCAGCTGGTTTTAGTTTCCCAGTGAGTAAATTACTGTTTTTTCTATTCTTTGTTTTTGTTTAAATATCTCTGTTAAGTTTTAAACTTCATTTAACCGACTGCACTCCTAAACTTGGCTATCGAGTATCAAAATGCGGACCTGTGGGTCCTGTGGGGGGGGGGAGGGGTGCGAACGCACCCGTGCACCCCCCTGGTTACGGGCCTGGTTTGGTTCCATATCTCAAACAGCCCTCACCCTTTTCACTTACACTCACATGAAGTGAGTTCAAGTCTCTTCAAAGGCAAAAAAAGGGGAAAATTCGATCCCGAAGAGCCAGGTCGGCAGTCTTCTATCCAATTAACCACTGGACCACCGAGGATTCGCTGCAAGAAATTGTTTTGATTTAAGTACTATACCGAGAACCCGAACCCTATAAAGAAGCTAGCCATTAACCCTAACTCAGTATTTTCAGTGCTTACCCCTAACCAGTACAGTACTAGTACGGTCACTGCTTCAGGTGGTCTTATACTCTGACATTTAAATATTTGCCAAAAAAAACATTTTTTCGGAACATGAGATTCACCATCCATGACCAGTTGTTAATCGTATTTTGAAACGATTTTGCCGTAATTACTCCTTGATGTACGTTTAAGGTTATTCCTCACTATTGCACTGCGCATCCTTTCTGCGCATAATTTATGGCGTCATTTAGCGCGCTCTCGTGCACGTGCACACTGAAAACATGGCGGATTTGCCTTGATATTGAGCTCTTTCTGTTAAAAAATGGCTATAGCTCACCAACGAGCATGGGCACCCCAATTTTTTTTCCAGTCATTGTAATCAACTTATCATAAACTTTGCTTGAGGAAAGACTGATCTGATTTCTATTGCTGAAAATTGAATAAAAAGCGGAAATAGCAAGTAAACTGTGGTCTTTTCTATTTTGCCCTATGGTAACCATGTCAAGAAATTTGGTTGAAATTTTAATCAAGGATTCAGCTTTCTGTCTAAATCAAGCTTAAAAAGTTTATTTGTGTCCGATACAACGCATTGACTCCAGTTTAATGCGTGTTCTCATGAGTCTCGGTCACAAAAATTTACAATTATTACTGGGAATGCGTTCTTGTAATGAGCGTTAAATAATGCCAATATGGGTCATTTTCAATGCCCCAGTGCTCCTTAATGAGTATGGGCACCCCCCTTTTTTATTTCAAAATTGAAGTTCTCGTATGATAAATATTCAGTGGGCAAAGTTTGAACGAAAATCTATTGTCAGTTTTATTTCAGGGGAATTACCTTAAATTAAAAAATTCGCACACTGACAGCTATATTTCAACATAGCAACACCCATAGCAACCATTGTATACAGTCTAAAAGTACTCACAAAATGCATTCAATCTAGCACATTTTAATGATACTTTACAAGAAAAGCTTTAGAGATGTGTACTTATGAGAATTTTGCATCATGATCCCGAACATTGTTTCCTGTGCCATCTTGTACAATCCTTATACTTGTTTAACATTGCTATGACTGGTGTGTATTCGCCTATTCAATGAAACATTCATGTAAACCCTCTCGACATACCCTCCTCCCCTTTCCTTTAACCCCCCTTCCCGTTCACAGGGCCAATTTGGGTTCTCAGACACCGACGACAGACTTAAAGCCATATTTCTCAAAATGACCAATTAGACCGATCACCAATATTTCGCGCACGATGTCTTACAGGGTTTTAACCGAATGTTGTCAAATTTTCAACATTGGTAAAGGACACAGTTATCTAGGAGGCAAACCTCCAAAATTTGCAATTTATGAAATTCTATCCCTGTTATTCAGTTAATACAGTTAATATTAGAAACCTTTTTCTAAATTTTACGAGATAAAATTCCTCGAAACACTGCTCTCTGAGTTTTGGCTCCTGGACAACCTGCTTGTGGACAGCATGAACTGAATTCCATGCTTCTTGAACCATCCGTTAGTAAGTTATCGTGTTTGCAATGAACACCCATTTTTAACACTTAGGAGCTAGTTCTTCATTAACTATTGTGGCATGTAACCTGAAACTGCTCATTTTTGAAGTCAGAGTGCAAAGTCCTTTAACGTGGTGCCAAAACTGTTCCACAGAGTTTTTTTTGGCAAAAAAAATCTTTTCTTTTGTATAAGACCCCCTTAAACCTAATCAGTATTTTCAGTGCTTAACAGTAATCAGTACGGTCAGTCACTATAATCAGGGCTCACTACAAAGTAAGAAATTACTTTGTGTACGCATCACAACGTATTCAAGGGCGGTTTGGCACGCTATTCATTGGCCACGCGCTTGCCACGTCATTTTCAAGCGCGCGCACCGAGTCGAAAAACTCCAACAAAATATAGAGCTGATAACCTTTGCGTTAACTTTGAGTGCGAATATTTTTGTTGGATGCTCGGTGGACCCCCGCTTTTTTTTCGGCAGATCACTTTCTTTTCTGATTCTTTCCATTATACTAAATCTGTACGTGGGAGGTCTTAATTATTTCTCATATACTATTCAAATAGGGTCGAATTGGTACATGGATACAGGTGTGCGTAACTTGAGGTTGTATTTTTTAAGGCTAATTCTAGCTGATTTAATGACATAATGTGGCAAAGATCTATCAAATAGGTCTATATATGCTGTGTTAAACACACACAAACTTAGCTATGATTCTTCAACTTAAATATATGCCGATAGTAATGAATCCGGCCAGAATCGCCTTGAATGACTGCAAAACCTAGAAATGCTATGGTCTGAGCTACGCCTTATCTTCAAAACGAGTTCGGTGACCCCAATTTTTTTTACGTTTTTAATCTAATCGTATCATTTTCTACCTGCAGTCAAAGTTTTAAAAAAATCTGTACGTGGAAAGTTTTTGGTCATTCCACTGAGATAGAACCTACACTGAGATTTTTCTCAAACTGTTTATATCATAGAAACTTAAATTTTGAAATTAAAATGAGGGGTTCCCCATGTTCGTTTATGAGCGGCAGCACCTTGTTTATTTCATATAAATCCTTATAATAGCACCATCATTATAGTCACGATTGCTTGCTTAATTCACGTTTCTGACGATTATTTGTTTTTTGCTCAACACTGAGAAATGGCCCATATTTATTTTACATAGAGAAATTTACTTCTCAATTAAAAACAACAGAAAAAGTGATAGGTCAGCGTGGTTGTTTTCGAGAAAATGACGATTTACTTCTTTGGCAAGGTCCAGCCGTAAAGAAAAAGCCGCCATTTTCTCAATGATCGCGCGCTAATCACGCGTAAAATTATGTACATTAGGGATGTGCTAATGCAATACTGGGGAATGACCTTAACCACGAACAGTTCACACGAAGCGTTTTGAGGAACAAGTCGCAAGGACTTGTCCCAAAAATTCAAACTGGTTTGAATTCGTGGGACTAGTCGCAGGGATTAAAGTCAGTGCTTGCGACTAGATTTTGAAGCAAAAATAACCAGTTCACTCGATGGCACTTGTCCCTGCGACTTGTTGCAGGGACTAGTCTCCTCGCGTGTGCCGACCTTAACATAGGCACGCAAGGCGTGCAAGAGTTATTTTTTTAATTAAAAGGTTATGAAAATGGGAGCATTTAATCGACTCTTTACAGTGATTTAGTTAATTTGACAAGCTTTTTGGCTACAATGTACAGCAAGAAAGAAACTGAGAATCTGATGTACATACGATCTTGTATCGCTAAGATAAGTTGTCATCTTAAGTTGTCGCAAGAGGGTATGGATAAAATATAGGCACGCTAAGCGTGTAGGAGTTTTTTGTTGGAATAAATGGGCTGGTGGAAGGGGGGGGGGGGGGAGAATGGGTGACTGTTTTTCTGTAGGTTTTTGAGTTGTTGCGCAAAAAAGGGCTGTGAATTTTTTTTTTGTAGAGGGGCAAGCTATGTATGTGTATTGTGTGCTTCCATAATGAAACATGGAGTACTGACAGATGATGATTTAATACCTATATTATTTTTGTGGGTGGAATAACAGAAATATAGTACATGTAGGTCAAAACTGTTGTAAGTAAGGTATGGGTTAGAGACGACAAGAAAGATCGTATATCTTACAACCGCGCTTTTAAATATTAGCTGTTTTCCCAGCACTACAGTCACAACGCAATGCACATTCCAGAGACCCCTCGATGATTCAATTATTACGGTAGACACCATATCATTTGATCAACACAAACTATATTATTGCATCATCGTTCATCTCTATGATGACGTCATGGTTAATAATCACCTGAACATCTACCCTCACGTTTCTTATCTTCAAGCAGTCCTTGTTGCAACCTTGTTCTCTCCTCGCTCGCCCCAGGCGGTAAGATGAGAGACCCTGGGAACGAGGTTGTCCTTGCTGATTCATTGATGACTATAGCCGAGCAATCAACTGATCAATCTGTAGCACAACAACTGACAACAACGACAAGACACGAACTGTTTAAGCCTCTTATTGCACCTTCACACTGACCCGTCCATAACATACCCGATGCGCCAACTAAGAAGAGTTTTTTTTCACAAAAAATAACTCAAAAATAGCAAGAAAGAGAAATAAGCTCTCTGACTCGTTTAAGCCTGATTTACTGATTAATTTGTAGTTTAACTTGGTGCCACGCAGTCTTCAAGGAACATTATTTTGAACAGTTTTCATACTTTTTTTTACCTTTAACAAAAAAGATCTCGGACTGAAACGAATATCGTAAAATGTCCTCGAGTTAACCATATCATACCATATATACAGTAGAAAGTGACAGATGCAACTGTAGTATGAATGGTAATACCTTCATAATGCCAAAAACATACTGTGCTACTGTACAGTATGTATAGCTAGTTTAATTTTTCTTTCTTTTAATTTGTGTTTTTTTTTAACCGAAGAGCACTCTGTAGTATAGGGATTGTAAATTTCGTCTTCATAGTGAACACAATAACGTCAAGCAGGGGAAAAATAGAGAATATTAAAAAGGTAAAATCTTGAGGGAGGGTTAAATATATTTTGTGTGTGTGTGTGGGGGGGGGGGGGGGGGGGGTCATCCAAAAAAATGACTGATATAAGGGGGGGCCATGTGAAAAAATTGGTAAGCTGAGGGGGGGTCATGCGATTTTTAAATGGTGTTTCCCAAATTCCACCAGCCCCCCCTCCCCCATAAAAAATGAACGGTCCCTAAAAGCTGCCCAAATATGTTAAGGTAATTCCCCTGAAATAAAACTGACAATAGATTTTCGTTCAAACTTTGCCCACTGAATATTTATCATATGAGAACTTCAATTTTGAAATAAAAAAGGGGGGTGCCCATACTCATTAAGGAGCACTGGGGCATTGAAAATGAGCCATTTTGGCAATATTTAACGCTTATTACAAGAACGCATTCCCAGTAATAATTGTAAATTTTTGTGACCGAGACTCATGAGAACACGCATTAAACTGGAGTCAATGCGTTGTATCGGACACAAATAAACCTTTTAAGTTTGATTTAGACAGAAAGCTGAATCCTTGATTAAAATTTCAACCAAATTTCTTGACATGGTTACCATAGGGCAAAATAGAAAAGACCACAGTTTACTTGCTATTTTCGCTATTTATTCAATTTTCAGCAATAGAAATCAGATCAGTCTTTCCTCAAGCAAAGTTTATGATAAGTTGATTACAATGACTGGAAAAAAAATTGGGGTGCCCATGCTCGTTGGTGAGCTATAGCCATTTTTCAACTGAAAGAGCTCAATATCAAGGCAAATCCGCCATGTTTTCAGTGTGCACGTGCACAAGAGCGCGCTAAATGACGTCATAAATTATGCGCAGAAAGGATGCGCAGTGCAATTGTGAGGAATAACCTTAACTTCTTTTTTGTTTAATATCCTGGGAACAAGAGGCCATAACTTGTTAGCTCTGACTGAATTTACTCCAGTATGAAAAACAAAAGTGTTAAGTTACCATTTGTAACTAAAAATAGCAATATCTCATTTTCTTTGTTTAAACATTTCATGGGAACAAGTGGTGACGATTCGTCAGCTCCAATTGAATTTACTCTCTTGTGAAAAACAGAAGTATCAAGTTACCAATTCTAACTAAAATTAGCAAACATCTCGGGAAAATAAGTGCTCACGAATCATCACCTCTAATTGAATTTACTTCCTTGTGAAAAACAAGGGTGTCAAATTACCCTTTGCAACCAAAAATAAAGATATCTCGTTACATTTGCATACAAGAACAAAACAATTGTCACTTCACTTATTTTGTAAACGTTAAAACTGTTTCAAATCTAAATAGTCTCGTCTCCTCTAAAATATGTCCTTTGAACTAGAAGCGCCGTTTCGTGACCTCTAATTGAATTTACTCGTTGTGAAAAACAAAAGTATCAAGTTACCCTTTGTAACCTGAAATAAATTATCTCTTCCCATTTGTTTACTACTGACTCATGAACTACTTCAAAACGCAAAGCTCATCCCGTTCATAATTAGCCACCATTACACTGAAACAACCCGATGTATATTATTCAATTACCAAAGTCGTTGCACTGACTTAACACAAACATAGAACTCCCAAGACTTCATTTACCTCACTTAAGTTATCTTAAACAAGAAATTTTATTTTTCTTCTACTACAATTCGTCGTGCTGGCTATTAATGTGATAAAGCGAAAACCCTGATAACGTTGACGAGAAAAGATTAAGTTTCATTTACAACGTATCTTCTCATCCCAGTAGTAAACAAGAACCATTATAAATGTAAAATCGTCACAGAATAATTTCTTTTTGTTCTGTTGACGGAATTAATCGTTGTCTCTTCGCTTTTCTTGTCGAAACTTATCATTGAAACTGATCAATGATATAGATGCTGAAATTAACGACTCGCTCTCGACTCTGCAGCAATATTTAGGTTTCACTACAACACGCAAACGATTCGAACCTGGTCACAACCTCTTCACATTCCCTCTACTGCATTCCGCCCCCTTGAATACAATTGTTCATATCATAGAAACCACATCAACATTAGTAGTAGAGCGGCTAACACTCATTTAATTCAAAACCTTACATAATGGGAAAAGCTCACCCTTCATCGCATGCTCGCAGTTATACATGATCCCAAACACTATGTTTCTTTGACTGATTATCCAATTGTTAATGACTATCAAACCCGCCCACAAACTCCTCAGCCTAACCCACTGAAAATGTCGAGGTAAACCCAATATATGAATACTTTCTCCTCTGTTACAGAAGAATAAATATGGCCGTTCTCAACTGTTTCGGGATCAAATCTTCTCACTTGCCATTTACCTTTACAACAAGAAATTTGATTGGTGTTTAATAGTAGATCCAATCTGATTGGTGTGACATACATACATCTCTCACTGATCCACTGATCCACTCACTGAACCACCCGTCCATAACATACCCGACGCGCCGACTAAGAGGTATTTTTTTTACAAAAAAATAACTCAATAAACCGCCATGCTACACAGGCTACTTCCTTTGCCACACTCAAAACAGGGGTGGAAGAAAAAAAATCATAAATGTTTCTGCGCATGCGCAAGATTTTGACTTTTCGACAGGCTGTCGCGAATTCAAAGATACGACAATTAAAATAGAGCTTTTACAAATCCGTTTGCATCGTCCTCAATCAACTTTGCCCTAAAACCTCTCAGAATCAAAGATAAGTGATACAGGGTTCTGGTAAAGTAAACTGTAATGCAAGGACCACTTGTACAAACAGAAGCGGAGTTAACCCGGATCTTGGTTTAGATCAGGATCAGCAGTGAAAAATTAACTATAAAACCAACTGAAAGGCTGACCGGACGGCAAAAAATGATAAATTTAATGCCCAATTTTTCAGTTAGACAGTGAAGTGAAGCTAAGTAAATATGGATAAGGAAATATGTCATATGATTGGTTGACAAAAATAGAGAGAAATTAATACATGTACTACTAAAACGGGTATATAAAAAAGAAAAGTAATAAATAAATCAAATTTCGTCACGCCTGTCTAATCCAAAAGGTTCAAGGGTCTTGCCCTTGAAGATTTGAAAGGCTTCTCTTGCCTTGTGCAAAGCATCTCTATTTGAGGTAATGAGTTCGAGAGGAACGAGTTCCAGGTTGTCCATAGAAAGGACAGGAAGGGTAAAGTGATCTGAAACA
>JAHPZR010028781.1:0-2500 GCA_019787425.1 Platygyra sinensis
GAGGTCAATAAGCTAATATTCTAGGTCTTAATTTTGCATAAGCGATAAATGTTTCACCGAGGTCGAACTTTTTGATTAAAATAGCAACTGCTTTGCGGTCTCATGCAGTACCCTAAATTAACTTTCTTATTTCGCGTAGAGTATAGATCACGATGCTGTCTTGGCGTGCAGTAACTATTGTTCTTTAAATCTGTTTCTTTACCGTCTTCTAAAAACCAACCTCGTTCCCGTAGCCTTTTCCCTTGGAACGAGGTTGTCTAAAAAACGTGCAGCAAACAGAAACTAAAATGATATATATATTTCGAGTGTGTTCCAATACTGCTATAGTTTGTACAGCTCTTGTAAATGGCCGTAAATTCGGTTTATCTGGAGTTTAGGCAGCCACGTTCAAATCTCCATGTTGCCTGCGCTTGCTGCAGCTGCGCACAATAAGGTAAGCGGTTGCACAGATAATGGCTAAGGCGGCAACACCGCTGACCGTTACAGTCACCGCCAAATTGGTCGGGAAAGACCGGGGCTCACCACCTGAAACAAAGAAGGAAGAGAAACATTGTTATGTTCGTATTCAAAGTGATGAAAATTATCCAACGGTTACTGTTTTCCTGAAAGCCGAGCTTCTAACGATCAATTTAGTTTCAATCTTTCGCTTGAATGGAATAGAGTGCCTCATTAAACTGACACATTGATTTAAACATTCTCTTCTCCAGAACGGCCTAATTGTAAAAACTCTTATTCTTCGGCCATTTCAGCTTTAACAGAAATAATATGCAAACTGCGGTTATAAACATGACATAACAACGCATGTTGTAAAGAACTTTGATTAATGACCGTTTCGTATGCCTCAACATACATAATACAACAAGATATTTAAATGCTTAAGAAAAAGACTGGAGCCTGATAAGACAATTGTGAAAAAAACTGATAATATACAGACCTATTAAAGTCTGCTGGAAAATATATAAAAGGCTGTAGTAGTATCCAACCGTCACTTCTGAAGATGTATGTTGAGGCATACGAACTCGTTAAGTCATTAATCAAAATGTTTTTTTTACAACATGCGTTGTTTTGGCCTAATTGTAGTGGTGGTCGAGGCCTTGTGCCCAAACTGGATATTTCATTCTCTTTTACTGTGCCGTATTCTAAATAAGTGGAGTGCTGGATCAGCTTTATATTCTTTGAATCTGTAGTCCCCCAAAGACTTATGACTAGTAGCGCTCAGAAAGTAGCTTGAAGTGGCGATAAAAATCAAGAAAAAAACCTGAAAATATTGGTCTCAAACGAAATTTGATTACTCGTTAACAGCAAAATGGATTGAAAGAAATTCAGTTCCTCAGCTTTTATTTTTTAAGCCATTAACGAGTTGCTTTTACCTCTTTTTCAAAACTAGTCTTCGTAGGTAACCTTTCAAATGAGAGGGTCGTACAGGGGGTCTCTGGCACGGTTCACAAACGAAAAACTGAAAATAGCGGAAGAATCACGGATCACCGCTATAAAAAATTCGTTTACTGGCATCACGAAAATAAGCAAGAAAGATACTCTTTTTAATAATTTGCTCTTACACCAGAAAGAGTGTTAGTGAAGAAAGCAAAATCGTGAAAAGGCTAAGTCAAGGCTTCATAATGCAAATCGATAGACCACCATCTAACCATATCATGTATTAGGATAAAAGGTCCTGGGAACAACTAATTACACATTCTCTTTTCCAGTCAAGAATTCCATGGAACTGTTTGGTATGACCATTGACACTGAAATGAATTTCAAGGAGCATCTCGCTACAATTTGTAACAAGATAAACAGTCAGTACAGTGTAACAACGAGGTTTGGTAAACTAGTTTCCAGTTACACTTTACTACGCTTGTACAAGGCATTTATACTCCCGCATTTTTACTACTGCTCAACAGTCTGGGATTTCTGCAACGCTCGAGATTCTGATAAATTAGAGACACTTAATAAGCGTATCCTGAGATTTATTTTTAAGGACGCTGTTTCGGACAATACACAGTTGCTCAGCAGAGCAGGAACAACAACTTTAGAAAATAGGCGTCTGCAAAATATGGTGCTTAACATTGGCCGTTTTTATGCTAGGGACGTTAATGTCGTCTTGGACGTTAAAGCTGTCTCGAGACGGCTTTAACGTCTGGTATAAAAACGAAAAATAAGGAAGACGCCTTTAACGTCTGTCTACTTTAGCGTCTTCTTTTAAAAGCGTCTAAACGACGCTCTTATCAGTCGCCTTTAAGGTTTGAGACGTTAAACCTGTCTAGTATAAAAACGTGACGCCCTTAACTGCCTGCCATGTTACCATCTAGTTCACAGCGGTCAAACGACTGGGCACTCGCGTGAACACGCGCATGATTTACACGCTTCCGGTCACTTTCCCTCTTCATCCCACAAAATTTCCACGGTCAACCTCCGCCACTCGAGCCATCTCAGCTAGCTCAGTACTAAGTTCAATCATTCTGCCCCTACCAACGTTCTTTTCCCGAGTTTTACTGCTTAG
>JAHPZR010028781.1:7500-12500 GCA_019787425.1 Platygyra sinensis
AGGTCAGTTACGTTGCTGATGGTTATATCGACCGTGTGATTGTTGTGACAAGTGACTTTGCCATCAGGCTTCATTGAATTTGCATGTTTCGCGCCTGCAAGTAAGAAGAGATAGAGGTTAAGGGTATTAAATTCTCATTTTAATACCTGGGCGGAGAGAGACACTGTGAGAGTTATTAAAGTGTCTTGTCTAAGAGCATAAAACCAAAAAAAAATGATCCCTGGCTTTAGAGGGGTTGAATTAATCCCGACTTAATTAAGTAAGTAACTTTATTTCAACTCGGGTTGATGAGGCTGATTAGGCCCCTAGCAAATACATGCTAATATGCCGAGAAAAGTAAAATTAAAAAAAAAATAAATAAAATAAATGCATACATACATGATCAATTAGTAACTAACAATCTAACTATATCAATAAATATACAATCCTAAATCTTAAAATTATTACAATGAATCATATAAATCTGTACGTTACAAATGTAGTTCTCTCATAGCCTTCTTAAATTCCTTAAGGATTTTCGTTGAACTTCCCAATCCGGAATCCAATACGTTACTTCTCACTTGCTTCTAACTGGCAATGGGACTCTGCAAGTACTTGGCTGCGAACTTCCAGCATTCCACTATACATGATGTATAAGCCTTAATACGACTTTAATGTCGGGTATAGATTTCGAATTATTTTGGTATGAAAATGGGCATTGGATTTCCTTTTTGTCTGAAATTAAGTATCTATAAGGAAATCACAAAATCAGAGCGTCCAACCTTTAAATCATCCCTTTATTTTGTTCAATAATATGTTAAAATTTTGACCAATTCTTCTCAGCTGTCAGTTTAAGCCCATCCAGACTCTTGATTGCCAAAACCAAAACTGCTTCAGGGGTGGAATTATTAGATTTCAGACTGTAAACATTTTCCACACTCGTGAAACTCGACGTTAAGTTACCTTTCACAAGCTGAATAAACAGTGCAAATGTCACCAACAGAATAAGCTTCTTCATGTTTGAATCCTTGAACGTCAATTTCTGTAAACAATATCAATGACAACATCAGTTATAAAATTAACAGCCTCCATATGCATTTGGGGTTAAAAATATACTAGGATATTTGTCCGCCGACATCATCTGTTCCCGGAGTAGCGAACAGTTTTGCGAGAGCGTAACTCGAGGAAAACTGTGAGAAAACTGTGAAAACTGTGAGCTTCGAGTTTCTCAGTGCAACGTTTATCCCTCAACGTCTGCATACGGGCCTTATCAGGCGGGGGCTTAACTCGGTTTCTGTAACATGAAGTGACTAGAAGTATTTCTACTCCCTCCTGGATGGGATTTTATTCCATTGAAGGGTTACCCCCAGCATTAAATTAACCAGTATCCATTTACACACCTGGCTGGAGAGAGGCACTGTGAAAGTAAAGTGTCTTTCCCGCCAGAGCTCGAACCAGGACCGCTCGATCCGGGGACGAGCGCGCGCACTAACCACGAGGCCACCGCTAGCCCACTCTATTCCCTGTGTGCATTCTAAGTTCACTCATCAGTATAGTTTTGACACAAAATTAAAAATTCTTTTTATCTTTTTGTATTCTTATTTTTTTGTAATTCAATTTAATTTAACTTTAGTGAACAGTTGGTTTTAATAACTGACTCAAAATCCTTGATCATAAAAGTATCGAAAATTTGGACAAGAGAAAATGAGGTGGTCATGGTCTCTTGATTTGGATAGTAATCGTTTTTAGTGAGCGTTTTTGTTTCAAAAAGGTTTGGCTCTACGATTGCGAACATATTGTACTCATTAAGATGCGTATGGCCTTTTGGGAGTGTTAAACATCAGTCATTGGCATATATTCCGAGTAAGTGGCGGGGTGAGAATAGGGTTAGGCCAGGGAGCTTGTAATCGGATGGGTTAATTATGGGAACCTGGTTACTATACATCAGAAATACCTGTAATTTTGTAACATCAGCTATCTAGATGATTGTTATGTCCGCAGAGCCAGTAACAACATGGCCATCCAACGTTTGATTTTGTCGGCCTAATCGTGACTGAGTTAATTGCACCAGCAATAGACCTGATAACATGGCTTTGACACATTCTGGGGGCATGATTAACTTTCTATTTACGAAAGTAGCTTAACTACAAAAAGCAAGAGTTCAGTGGCGCCTCATTTACTTCGGCGTTGGCGGTTTTTAAGCCCTATAAATGCAAATAATTAGCACCACTCTAAAATTCTTTATCGCCCTGGTGTGTAATAGTGGTATAGCTTTGTGACACTTTTCACGAATTGAAACGCTAATGGTGAGGACAGAGCTTCGAACTGAGTTTCACTGAGTGATGACACTTTTCCGTTTACGAAATGGCAGTCCTTTCACTTCGGTAAATCTACAGGGTTACGAATGCAGTCTTTGCTGGCAACCTTGTGAGGGGCCGCTTTGTTTGCCTGGGATTAAGTCCCACAATGCAAATGACGTACGGATTTTGTAAATATCGTGTAAGACAAATTGTTTTCATGTTAATCTGTTTCAACTGAAGTGATCGAATGGTAATCACATTAAACAATTTGAGACTCATTCATTAGAAATCCTAATCCTTTAAGGTGCAATTAATTGACAACTCCAAAAGTGTTTACCGAAAAGGAAATTCAGTCATTATTGCGGTCGTATCTTTAGTGAATTGATTTTCCAAAGGAAATGGACTGTTTAAGGCTGATTTACACGGTACGACTTTGACGCATGCGACAAGCTTACGACAGGCCTACGATATGACTTGGGACCATTTACACGCGTACGACATTTTCACTTACAAAATTAAATATGCAAAAGTTTGCACCGGGATTTACGGAGCGAAAAAGTTCTAACAAACGTAAACAAATATTTTAGCTGCCCTGCGCTTTGAAAAAACTTTCTAACGAGATGTTTTTCGCTTTAATCCGTTCCGTACTTTTCGAGAAACGACTTCATGTGAACCAGTCAACAACAACTTCGTCCGCCATTTTGTCGCAAGAAAACTTCTCCTTCGTCCCCTACTCAGTAGAAATTTGTCACAAAATACGTATGTTCTATAAATTTCGGCTACGATTGTCGCAGCGTTTTAAAACATGTTTTAAAATCCTACGACAATTATTTTGACGTACACAACAGTCGTAAGCGAGTTGTAGGTTTGATTTACACGAAACAATTCATGTCGTAGGCCTGTCGTAAACTTGTCGCATGCGACAAAGTCGTACCGTGTAAATCGGCGAACAATTCAACCCTTTTCACTGAATTTGCAATAATCATTACTGAACATTTAAGAGATTTTTAAATTCAAAGTTTGCTTCGATCAGCAGCCCCTTCTTGAAATATTTAAGTTTGTCAAGCAAAGTTGTCACGATGATTTGAAATTATCTTTTCAGCTGCCCTTATATGTGATTCACTTGCATTGGTTTTTTACCACCACCGCTACGTGATTGGTCAAAAAAGCTCGGGTCACTTTGTCATCCAATCTAATCGCAACGCACTCGAGCAATTTTTCCTGGGATTCGCTTTGGCAGCATGTCCATACTTACATTGAGTTTAATAATAGAATCAACCTTTATTGAGAAATAAAACTCGAATTCTAACATGTATCCATATGGAACTTATTACAATACTTGATTGGTTCAGTGGACGTCTCTGTCCTGTGTGATTTACTTTGGTTTTGCCGTGACAGCATTCAATTGACAACCAGTCTATGGACATCTATGCTTATTTATTTTTGTGCTAAAAAAACGCGCATCTCTAAAGTGCTCACCTACAAACCGTAAACTTTGTTGTTTTAAACTTAGCACTGACATTGTGATTGAGCTTGTAATGAAAGTGCTTGTATCGGAATTTGTAGGGGGGCGTTTATTGAAAGAGGGGGCGGTTAGTGTAAACAGGAGTGCTAAAACTCTCCAGGGAACGTTTACCAAAGCGATCATTACGGTATCATATTTTGATAATAAAATTTAGATTTAAACAGTTAAGGTTTCATAATGTCCGGTATTGCTTCTTTAAACTGTTATAACCGTATTGTTACCTTATTATAGCAGTTAATCATTGAATTAAACCGAATTTATTTGTACACACTGTCAAGATTTCTTATTTGTTGCTGAAAGAGCTGGAGAACAATATTTCGTCAGTGTATGAATCAGGTGCTTAAGTATTTGGTGCTAAATTATTCAAGCATTATATACAGATCTAGAGTAAACTCAATGACGGTACTGTTATTTTCACGAGTAACTTAAGTACACAAAGCTAGAACTTCGATAATTAATATTCGAATGGTTGACCAAAAGGTTTTCAAGTGATTGAAAAATTTCTCAACTGAAGAAAATTCCAGATTTTGAATGATTAAAAACACGATTTGATGAATTAATTCAAACGGTTTATTGCGATTATTGTAGAGTGTTATCTTCATTAGCTTGAAGCAGATTAATGTAGGTTAAATTCCTTTGCGCAAAAAAAAACACTGGAATTTGACCCACAACAGACCTTGTGCAAACTGCAGGTAAAGATGACAGAACTAGCGTAAATAAAATTCTTCGCAATTTTCAGCGAAAGCCTTATTTTGAAGTCAATCACAGGAGAAGCTGCGTGAGGAATTTGTTAACAATCCCCGTGTTCTTCGAACTGGTAACTTGTCAAAAATGTTGCAAACTAACGGATCGTTATTCCTCATTAATTTTAATCAAGTTTATTTAGGCTGACAAACAAGTCATAACTTTTATGTCCAAAGAAGCTGAAAACAAACAAGTTACATACGCTAGTTAATCCATGCCGGTTTTTTTTGCGCAAAGAAGAGCCGTGCTCCATTATAGCGCTACAACGAAATCATCTGAAATAACGTAATTAATTTTCGGATCTAGTATATAAGCATGTGTAGCAAATGATATCTAAAGAAAAACTACAAAAAAGAACAAAACCAGACAACTATACAAAAGTGAGTCAGTGGTCAACTTAGGGTTATGCTTGGGGCTTCGTTTTATGATAAACACGTTCAGATGTTGCGCCA
>JAHPZR010028781.1:17500-30417 GCA_019787425.1 Platygyra sinensis
TGAACCCTACTGAAAATTGTGCAAGGTTTGTTTCAAAGTGAGATTTGGAAATCTTGGCAAGCAAAGCCATTCTTCGTCTGAGAATCTCTTCAAACTGTCGAAACGGCAGGATTGCTTTGGAGTCCGACTATCCGAAATTTGCAGTCAAGTAGGATTGAAAGCTTAGAAGATGATCTAAAACATGGTGTAATTCGTTCTGATGCGCCGTTGAAATATTTGTCTGAAAAAATTTTCGAAATGTTTTTTTCCGGTCATGTGATAAGTTACGCCGTACATTAGGAAAAGTCAAGAAGATGAAAAAATTAAAAATCTCTGGTTATATTCAGCGAAGAACTCTAATTCGAAGTTCTTTAGAAAGCTTAGAAGATGCTTTAAAACATGCTGTAATTAGTTCTGATGCGCCGTTGAAATGTTTGTCAGAAAAAATTTTTTGTAATGTGTTTTCCGGTCATCAACCTCAGGGTTGTTTTTCGGAACACTCGTAGAATTAAGTCTTTCTTTCCTTATAAAGATCGTTTCAACCGGTCGCAGAAATCGAAGATTGTCTACAAAGCCAGTTGCTGGGATTGTGATGCTTTTTACATAGGCAAAACTAAAAGAAGATTACATGACAGAAAGACTGAGCACTTCAAAGCTCCTACTCAAATTGGTCACGCCTCCGCTGTTGCTGAGCATTCGATTTCCACTGAGCAAGTGGTCAATGTGATTTACAGTGTAAAATCAAGGAAACATTGTTAATACGGGACTTGAAACCCGCCCTAAATGAAAACGTCGGTAGTGAAAATCTCCTTCTTTATTAATTCACACCGGATGTAGTTTCTTTTTTCCATTGTTGTCTAGCTAGTTACCAATACCTCGCTTTAGTTTTTTGTCTTTTTAAATCTCGTCATATTTTGTAACCGTCACTTCTGAAGATGTATGTTGTAGCATACGAAACGTCAAGTTAAATATACCATGCGAAACCTTACTGTTATGTTTGTAACCGCTGTTTGTTTTCTCTTTTTGTTGAAACTGGAGGGCTTTCTCAAGAGCGGAATCAAAATTCTCTTCCGACTCCGCCATTTTCCTTTTTAATAAATTCTTTTCCCGCACTCTCGAGCAAAAAAATATATCGATTTACAGTTTATTGGCAGGCATCAATCTATTAGCTTGAGACCGCATCAATCACAGACTCCGTTCGTGGGCGAACGGCGTTTCTCAAACAAACAATGACTGCCGGCAGGCGTATTTTTCCTTCCCCTCCCCCTCCCCCGTTACTTCTCCTTTCAGCCTAACGCCCACTCCCTGGGAAGCATTTTTATCTCTCTCCAAGCCTCTTCCGAGTTGGAATCCAAGATGGCGCTCACTTGATCAAACCGTAGAAAGGAAATTCAATACAGAAACTATTTGATATATATATTTAGTTCAAAACAATACAAAGGAGCAGCCTTTTGATGAATCCGTGTGAATTGAGAAGTAAGTTCACCAACAGAAAAATGAAACTGACTGTTGTGTCGTAAGATCATCATCCCATATAACAGAAAAAATCTGCGTTAATTATAACAACCTAAAGAAAGAGTAAACCGTTACAAGATCAAACTAATTTTACCTTGAAGTAAGTGTGCTTTCCAACTCTAACAGCTTGAGATAAAACGCACAGCTAATGAAATTAACGCTACTGAGGTTTTTTTGGAGCTCTTCTCTATCACAAGTTACCGAGGATGTGAAGGGTATCTCCTTTACACCAGGAAATTTCACATATAAGAGAAAATCTCGTTTTTCAGGTTATGACCGGCGGTAACCGGTTTTCAGACCGGATCATAGGTAGATAAAATTTCAGAGAAACGATTTCAAGTGGACGAGCATCCCTCCTTTATCCTGTCGGACACTTTTTCCTGCACTGTGGGAGACTTTGTGGCGAACACTAATGTTTAGAAAATCAAACGGTCAAACAAAATCTCAGGACAATAGTTAGAAGCCTTTGCTACCTACAATCTTGGACAAAAGGAATGGAACATCTGGGCCACCCCTCCCCCCCATTTCAATGATGCCAAAATGGCGCGCTTTTGCTCTTTCGCGCCTTCATCATTGCTTAAGGGGAGATAGGGGATAATTGTTTTATTTTATACTGTTCAAGATTGTAGCTCTTTAAATGCAAATCGATAAAATTCACAGTACATGTTGTGAATATAGACTTATCCCAGTCCCCATATTTTTCTGAGAGATCGTAGATGTCAATCGTCCAGTTCGATGGATGGCCATCTTGGTCTCTTGATGCGAGCGAAACTGGGGAGACTATCAAATGCCTATGGGCCGGGGTGGTGGTGTTAATAGCGTGGGGTAAGGGGCGGAAACTGAAGTAAAGTCATCCATGGAATTTCCTGATAAGAGGCAGAGGTGACTGACACCATTTCAAGTTCATGTTTTAATTTGCCTGTCAGTTGACATTGAGATGATCCGAAATTTCACAGGAACATAGAACTGAATGCCCATACTACCCTTAACGGCCTGTTATTAAGAAAAATTCCACATCACTTGAATTCTATGAGACCGACTTTTACGGGGAAATCAACCCTGACTGGGAGATTTAATAAACTTTATTTTACAGTGCAATGTTTATTTGATCATGCATGATAGTATTCTAGCTCACCCGTATGTTTGTCCTCGTTCGCGACTTCGCAGCCACAACACTTACGGCAGTTAAGTCGTCGACAACCGTGCGTGGAATACTCAAATCTAATTAGACGGTTTGACTTCTTCCAACAAACCGAAATCGAAAAATTACTGAAACGTTACAATCGCTTTGATTTTGGACTACTGTATTAATTAAAACATTCACCACTGTTTAGTCCGACTGTGGATTCGTGTGTAATTTAGTACTTTTTATCCATAAAGCAAAGAAATCAAATAATCCACAAACCAATGGAGGACTTTGCCGTTCACATAACTGCATAAAAATAATAATTGCAACAACAGACAACTATTTTCACATGCGCCGCAGAACTCACTCCTCATCTTTGATTACTGCTAATTAACTACTTTTTATAACGTGCTCTGCTTCAGTCACATACGATGCAAGCAACAGCCTTTTGATGCCGTTATCCTTGTGAATTAAAAAGTTGGCTCACCGAGAGGAAAATGCACTGTCTGTTTTGTCGTAAGATCATCCCATATAACGGAAAAATCTGCTTTAATAATAGCAACCTGAAATAAGTGTAAAATTTTACAAGATTAAAATAATTTTACCTTGAAGTAAGTGTGCTTTCCAACTCTAACAGCTTGAGATAAAAGGTAAAGCTACTAAGATCAACGCCGCTGATCTTTTTGGAGCTCTTCTCTATCACAAGTTACCGAGGATATGAGCGGGATCTACTTTACACCAGGAAATTTAACATATACATTGTAGAGGAAATCTGATTTTTCAGGTTATGACCGGCGGTAACCGGTTTTCAGACCGGAAATTTCAGAGAAATGTTTTCAAGTGGACAAGCACCCCTCCCCTACCATGTCGGACACTTTTTCCTGCACTGTGGAAGACTCGGTGGCGAACACTAATGTTTAGAAAACTTAATTGATCAATTAATATCCCAGGACGCAGCTCCTTAAGTACAAATCGTTCAAATTCACAGTACATATTGTCAATGTAGACTGTTCACAGTCCCCTATTTTTCGTAAGACCGTATTTTGGTCTCTTCAGTGATGCGAGCGAAACTGGGGAGAGTACAAAATGCCTATGGGTTGGGGTGGTGGGGTTTATAGCGTGGGGTGAGGGGCGGAAACTGGAGTTAAGTCATCCTTAGAATTTCCTGGTAAGACGCGGGAGTGAACACCATTTCAAGTTCATGTTTCAATCTGCCGTTCACTTGACAGTGAGATGATCCGAAATTTAACATAGAATTGAATGCCCATACTACCCTTAAACCTGTTTTAAAAAATAATTCCACATCACTTGAATGCTATGAGACCGATTTTTACGCTATCGCTGAAATCAACCCTGACTGGAAGATTGTATTGCAATGCATTTAAGTCTGATAGTTTTCTAGCTCATTCGTATGTTTGTCCTCGTTCGCGACTTCGTAGCCACAACAATCCACCGAAAGAAAAAAGATGGCGGCTGTACATTTTACCACAATACCTTGCGAACCAAACTAAGCCTACTGGGCATATAGAAAGATATGGTTTAACAGCAGTCATTCCTATTCTAACAGCACTGCTCTTGTCGAGTTTGAATGACCTACAATCTTTCTTTGCGTTTTTATACGCTCTTTCAGAGTTTCGTGCGCAAAGCATTACAGGTAAATGTACCAGTCGCCATCTTTTTCCTTACGGCGGATTGCGGTAGTTAAGTCTTCGACAACCGTGCGTAGAATACTCAAATCTGATTAGACGCGGCTTTGACTTTTTCAAGCAAACCGAAATCGAAACCGAAAAATTACTGAAAGGTTACAATCGCTTTGAGTTTGGACTACTGTATGAATTAAAAGATTCACCACTGTTTAGTCCGATTGTCGATTCGTGTGTAATTTAATACTTTTTTATCCGTAAAGCAAAGAAATCAAATAATCCGCAGAGCAATAGTGGACTTAGCCAGTATGTCATATCTGTTCAGTTCACATAACTGACATAAAAATATTGATTTCAACAACAAACAATTATCACTGGCGCCGTAGAACTCACTCCTCATGTTTGATGATGAATCCGTGTGAATTGAGAAGTTAGCTCACCGAGAGGAAATTGAAACTGACTGTTGTGTCGTAAGATGATCCCATATAGGGTCTCTGTAAAGTGCTGACAGGATAGCGGCGGATGGCGGATGGCGGATGGCGGATGGCGGATGGCGGATGGCGGATGGCGGATGGCGGATGGCGGATGGCGGATGGCGGATGGCGGATGGCGGATGGCGGATGGTGGATGGCGGATGGCGGATGGTGGATGGCGAATAGAGTCTGTCGACCCCGTTGCTGATTTGTGTCCGACAAATCAACTTCTGTACCAAACAGTTCAATCTGGAACTGCTGAATAACCTTTGAATTCAAGATATGAAGAAATCACTGAGATGACAGATACCAGCCCTAAAATATATTTTGGCAAGATCCTCTCCTCTTTGTGCAGCAAATAAAATCTCCTCCTCGTGTTCGTGGTTGCAAGAATTACCCATGTAGCATTGCCTTGCGAGCTGACTGAAAAATTAACGGGGACCACCGTGCGCGCCTAGTTTCGTCAAATCGGAATTGATTCGCATACTACACCAATATTTCACACACTCTTTATACGTATACGCGGGGGAGACTATAAAGCCTCCTCGGGTTTTGGCCTCTGGGCCAAAGCCCTGCGGGGGCAATAATCCTACAGTGCTGGTTGTCAGTCATGTTTCCCACAGTAATCAGGTTTCAAAATTCTCTCACTTTTCTCTAACTAGCCTGCAGTGCAGGCGTTTTCGTTTTGGAGTATGCGATCGTAAATTCGCCGCCATATTGGCTTGAGCAAAGTAGGTGGGGAGGGGGCGGGGAACGAAAGAAAACACCTGCCCGTAAAGGCTGTGAAAACGAGAAACACCCCCTAATTAGTTGCGTTTCAAAGATCTTCCGAAAATGAACAATCGGCCAATCAGAATGAGCCGGAAACTAAATTTTACTTCCGATAAAAGCAAACACACGTGAAGAATCCACATGCTACCTCCAAACATCGGCGAGAATCGAACGTGTCAATTATGTAGTGTAGAAACGTCTGAAGTGAACCCTAATGATAATTGTAGGCTTTGCAAGGTTTCTTTCAAAGTGAAATTTGGAAATCTTCGCGAGCAAAGCCATTCTTCGCCTGAGAATCTCTTCAAACTGTCGAAACGGCAGGATTGCTTTGGAGTCCGACTATCCGAAATTTGCAGTCAAGTAGGATTGAAAGCTTAGAAGATGATCTAAAACATGGTGTAATTCGTTCTGATGCGCCGTTCTGATGCGCCGTCTGATGCGCCCCCGGGTAACGAGCATCACGAAGATGAAAAAAATAAATATCTCTGGTTCTATTCAGCGAAAAACTCTAATTCGAGGTTCTTTAGAAAGCTTAGTAAATGCTCTAAAACATGCTGTAATTCGTTCTGATGCCCCTTTCAAATGATTGCGCGAAAAAACTTTTAGAAATGTGTCTTCCGGTCATGTAATAAGTTAGGCGGTACATCAACGAAAGGTCACCAAGATGAAAAAATAAATATCTGTACAGCGCCGCAAATGATCCCCGACCGCAAATGATCCCCAAATGGACCGCAAATGATCCCGAACCGCAAATGATCCCGAACCGCAAATGATCCCTGATGTGCACCGCAAATGATCCCCGCCAAAAAACGGGAATGGCATGGAGTTTGGTTTCCTGGATTTTTTTTATTTTTAAATTTATTCATTTTCATCAACTAAACGATGAATTAGATAAACATGAAGAAAAATCTCTTGACGACGTAAACTATGACAAATTCATCTTATTTTCTCCTAACAATTCTGATGAAAAATTACTGGAAAAAATCAAAGCTCGTAGACAGCAATACTATTTCTCATCAAGCTCGATCTACAACAATAATAGCTTAATGCTACCAAAACTAAGACAAAAATCTTTTGTAGATTTTATTTGGTTGCCATTTTCATGCATTCTCGTCCCCAGAGGCCGCGATCCTTTTGGTCAGTGACGGAGATCGCGAACAGGCCGACAAGCTCACAAACCTCCGCGCCATCGTAACTGCCCATTGTCACGTCAAAAGAGCTGTTGCCTTTCGGCCTGCTCATCCTAAACGGCTTAGGTAGCACTTACGGAAAAGAAAACATCGGACTTTACAGAGACGACGGACTGGCAGTATTCAAAAACACCACGGGACCACAGGCAGACAGAATAAGAAAGAACATCACGAGACATTTTAAAACTCACGGACTGAACATCACAATCCAAACTAACCTCAAGATCGTCAACTTCCTCGATGTCACATTCAACCTCAACAACGGAACGTACTATCACTACAGAAAGCCTAACGACCACCCTCTGTATATTAACGTTGAATCCAACCACCCTCCCAACATCACCAAGCAGCTACCCGACTCCATCAACCGTAGAATCTCAGACATTAGGGAGTTTTAGCAATGCCGACGGCGACGGCGGGGACGACGCCTTGTAAAAAATGAATTTATTTTTTACCTTTAGATGTCGCAACTCCGTAAATCTGTTCAGGACGCCTATCGGTCTAAGAACTTGCTCAGGTTAAACATGCACCGACAGCGTTCAGTTCCAAAAGAAAATACGAAATATTAGCTATTGTGGCTCGCGTTTTCCAAAATACGTAGAACTTGGTCATTTCACGTTGTTGTTTCGCAGAGGACGGCAAAGAAATGTACAAAGATTCAACACGCACGTGCACAGCTACTGTTTTCCTCATTATATCTTTTGTTTGGTGACGCTCTCGTCGCCGTCGCCGTCGTGCTTTGCTAAAAGGGAGCTTAAGCAACCACGACGACGACGCCGAGGACGACGCCAAGTTAAAAATGAATTTATATTTTACAAGTGAAATTCACGATTGTCTAGATCTGCTCTGTACGCCAATGGCTCTAAAAACGTGCTCGAGCTAAATGTATGTAAATGTACCTATGACGACGCCCTCAAATCCAGTGGATACACAGCAAGCCTTAACTACAACAAACACAGACAAAATGATCGACCAAGTAGAAACCGCAAGCGTAACATTATCTGGTATAATCCTCCTTTTAACAGCAGCGTGAAAACTAACATCGGCAAAACCTTCCTTAAGCTCGTATCTAAACACTTCCCTCAACAACACAAGTATCACACCCTTTTCAACAAGAACAACATCAAAGACGCGGTAAGCTACAGCTGTATGGAGAATATGGGAGCATAATAACCAAGCATAACAAGAAGATCTTATCAAATAACGACACCAACGACAACAACGACAAACTATGTAACTGCAGATCTCAACAAAATTGCCCTCTCGACAATAAATGTTTAACCACCAGCCTGATCTACAATGCACAAATAACATCTACGACAGCTAATCAAACCACTACCAAGAACTACATCGGACTGACAGAAGGAACTTTTAAACAAAGATACACTCAACACAAGTCAACATTCACCCACAGGAAACTTTCTAATAGCACTGAACTATCAAACTACATCTGGCAACTCAAAGACAGCAACACCAGCTTTACAACTAAATGGTCTATCATCGCAAGAGCCCGCCCCTATCACAATTCAAGCAAAAGATGTGATTTATGCTTAGCAGAAAAACTTCATATAATTAAACGCAACTGAACAACAATCTACTGAACAAACGATCCGAGCTTGTATCCAAATGCCGACATGAAAATAAGTTTTATCTCAAGAACAATTGACGCTTATCCTACACAACAGCTATTGTATCGCGCTCCTCCACTTTCAGTGTTTTAGCTCAAACAGTTTTACATCACACCCCCTATTATGTAATACTGAGTTCCGCCCTCCTCACCCATTGCAACAGGCTAGTTTCGAATTGTGCAGCAACAAAAGAACAGAGTCGAGGTTCAGGGGAGTAATTTGCATTTTCATTTGTTTTGAACGATACAAAATGCTAATTATTCCCCTGAACCTCGACTCTGTTCTTTTGTTTCTGCACAATTCGAAACTAGCCTATTACAACCCCATTGTTCCACTTATCGTAAACATGTATATATAACTAGCTGATAAGTTTGCTCTTCATTAAATCTGCCTGATGAGTGCATACGCACGAAACTCAGAGTCGCAGGGAATCTCGTGTATTTTCATTTAGTCATCTAATTCTATTATTATTATTATTATTATTATTATTATTATTATTTTATTATTATTATTATTATTATTATTATTATTATTATTATTATTATTATTATTATTATTATTATTATTATTATTATTATTATTATTATTATTATTATTATTATTATTATTACTGTACTGTACTGTAGTTTAAATGTAAGTGTAACTACCCGGATTATTACGTGATCATGAGTGCCTACACAAAATGTTACGCTTTACTGGACGCCCGTGAAAACTTTTGCTGAGAACCCTGATCAGATATCGGGATCAAGAGTTGCAAAAGACACGGATCAAGAGACTACACCATGGCGGGTGTGACAGCATTGTTCAAAATAGTACTTTGATATGACCGAGGCACTAAATATATACGTCGAAAGGTGAATATGCGTGCGAAGACATAAGAGGTCCACAAAATTTATCAGTAGTTACGAGGGGGGGGATCACTTCAATAAATAGCACAAAGGGGATCAGCTGTTCTCACTGTCTTAAGCCGAAAATCCTCCGAGCCCCTCCGAGCCGATGTATAATGACCGGTCCCTAAGGCGCTTTTACTACCGTTGTTTTGAGGGTAAGAATCCCCGATCATTGGCCTCTGTTTATCCTCAATAGTAGAGGCCTGAATAACCCTCCGATTAGCCATATAAATTTAGTGTTACTGTCTGAACCGCAGCAGCAATAGCTTGATTAGTTCGATACTGGTAAGGTTCCATTCATAGAACCACACTGTTTCATATTTAATTTCGACAATGCGGTCTTTGAGGCCTTGCTTCTATTCGCCATTACGATCAATTTCTGATATTGGTCGTGTGAGTGCAAAAATTCACGCGTCGCAAACTTTTGGCACGTACTAGCACGATAAAAACTCGATCGGTAGACCCCAACGTTACGTCACGAAGAAATAACGGACCATCACATTCAATCCACATGGTATGCCGTGTAGTCAAGCTCATTTTTATTTATTATATTTGTCAGTATATGATTTGATGCGCAAAACAAAGTTTATACAGAGCGAATACACAGTTTTAATATACAGTGGCGATAGAAGGCGTGAAATATTATTAAAGTAACACATGTGAATTAATTATAGTAAGAGCTATAACTGTACATGTGCTTTCAGTTTTGCATATTTGCCAATCAATATCCTTCTTCAGGCTATTTAAATTAAACCAAAGCTTTTTAAAATAAGGGCATTATCAATAAAGCCAATGACAGACAAAGAGAAGTTTTTGGCTCACTGTGCATAATTTTCACGACTGAGTAATTTGATATTCAATTAATCTCCAATATTCACATTTTCCACGTAACGCCACAGTTTTAAATAACGAGACCTTTGAACCGCACAATCAATTATTAGCTACAGACATCAATTCAACACTTGAAAATAGCGACCATGTTAAACAAGCCATTGTTAAAGGGAATTTTTTTCATCGCAGTGATCTACTCTACAGCCTTACTAGGCACTTTGGTTATAATGGGCCCCACATTAATTCTACTGTGGCTACGGCCAAATTTGTTTCGTTGGGTCAATGATCGACTAATTGTTTGGTGGTTGGTGCTTCCAACGGTAAGAGCCTTCGATATTCATCGTCTAGACATTTTGCTTTTCTCGTTTTCTCCGTATTTCTAAATTTCTAAGAAAATTATCTCAGCCTGACTCATTGCTCTTTGTTTGTTTTCTAAATGATGATTACTTATATTTTTGTCATAAAATTGTTATGGCATTATTTTCTTTCATGGGCATCTGTCGCTGGTTGCATGTTGAATCACGCAGGCTCTGTTAGGTAAGTAAATTGATATTGCTTTGTGAGACAGATAAGCTATACCTGCATCGGCTGTGCCTGTCGGTGAATTTTCTCCTCAACACGACCGATTATGTTGTCGAATGCGCTTTGCATTGTATATTCGTAATGCACCAGAGAGTTTGAACTAAGTGTTGAGTGCATATTACTTTAATTGAATCTCAAACAGACCGTGCCGTGTCGAAGACTTGCTCCCGCTATATCCTGTGCAGAAGTCTTTGAAATTTGAGCGATTGCAGAATACCCGGCCCAGCCATTTACATGTGTCGGTGTGTTTTGAAGAACGAGGAATATAACAATAGTTGCGATTCTTATTCAATGAGATGCAAATGACTGGGCCGGGTATTCTGCAAATTAGCCGAAATTAGTGATTCTTGTTTATCCAGTAAGATACATCGACGACGTTTAAAACACAGTGCCACCTGTTAACAGGGCCAGGCATTTAAAACTAAGATTAGTTGGTCACTTGACTAGGTTTTTTTTTTACATCACGTCATCCATATTGTTCCAAGGGAAAGGGTCGTGTGGTCTAATGTTGGTGCCCAAAGCAATTTAGCGTCTGTGAAAGAGCTCTTTTCATGTGAAAACACTCTCATTTGTTTCAATAAATGTGCATGGCTGCTTGCCACAGGATTGATAACGCTGTGTGTTAAGCTGAAGCTTTGTGCATGTAAATGATTTTCGTGTGATAGCGATACTCATTATTTACAAACAAGTCTTTTGATATTTAAATTTTGCCAAAAGAAGAAAAAAGAAGAAAAGAATCCTTTGTTTCAACAGCCATTAAACCTCTAGTTGGCGCATTAAATGGCAATAGGTGACGTATAAAATTAACAACATGCTCTAACTGGAAATAATATACAAACTGCGGCTACAAACATGACAAAACAACTAGCTCAAATAACTCTGACGGTGAGATTCTATGACATGTGGAGTCAGAAAAATTGTTTTGTTTCTCTGGGGTTAGTTTTATTACTAAACAAATAGGCCAATTTCGATATATTAGAATTCCAACAGACCTCCGAGGCTTAGGGAAATTAAAACAAAACCAATTAACGATTCAGGTTTACACAACAGTTGATCGTCCCGCTCTAGAAAGTACGCTGCCCCAGTGTGGCAAAATATACCAGACTTCCTATCCTATAAGATAGAGTCCATTCAGAAAAGGGCCATGCGCATTATTTTTCCATTAATGAATTACAATGAGACATTAAATGCACTCAATCTAACGACACTATGTGAGAGACGCGTGCATCTCTGGCAGGTCTATATCGATAGATACACCCCTTGCACCTTATGCTCCCCAAGTGGGAGGAGTTTGGACATACACAATTACAATGTCAGATCTGGTGTTAGCTGTATCAGTCTTGTATCACGCGTCCTTCTTGTAGCTGACTAAGCGCACGCAAGAATTTGTCACTTATAGGTACATCTAGTGGCTTGTACTGTTTTTTTTTACGCGATATAGTTTTAGTATTTATATCTTAGTAGTTGTTGTATTTGTAGTCGAGTATTATATAATATTGTACGTAGCTCAGTAATTCAGCCTTATATTGTGTATATTGCTGCAATGAGTTTTTAATAAACAGTCATTATTATTATTATTATTATTATTATTATTATTATTATTGTTATTTGTTTTTTTTTTTTTTTTTGCCTTATTCCCTTTTATCCCCTTATGATACATCGAAATTGGCCTATTGAGAAGCCTTGCACTTCAAATAAATTTCCGTAAATTATCCACTAACAAATACAGGCCCTATGTGGTTAAACGTCATCCCTAAGGTTATAATTATTGGACAGTGGACACGTCATTCCTCCAGTAAAATTTGGCTGGGTAGACGGACCTCTAAAAGCGGTTCGCGGGAAAAAATACAGGCAAATGTATGGAAAATTAGAAAAATTAACCTTATGTCACTTCTATCCAAGCTACATCCTTCAAACTTGATGAATACAATCTGGTATTTTAACGTTTTGATTCAGAAATGTGTCAAATTAAATTTCGCCGCTCTCCACGGCTCTCGTGTCTAGTCTACCCTCCCGGTCCCCTCCCGGGCGTCCTCCCGGGCTCCTGCTGCTGTCCGAGCCCGCGTGTTGTAAAAGCCAGCTGCAGTCCTGTGATGTCACAAGTCACGCTTTCTCGATCTATCCAATCTCGAGCCCAGAGTTCTCTCGGCTCCTCGGTCAGCGGTGGGGTCGCCGGGGAGAACTCTGGGGACATGAAAAAATATGATTTTTTTGATTGGCTCTCAGTAAAACAATCGTTGGGCGGAAGTCGGTCGTACCGGAAATCTTCCAAACAAGATATTTATTTTC
>JAHPZR010028783.1:5000-13780 GCA_019787425.1 Platygyra sinensis
CACTTAACAAAATTTGGATCAAATTTGCAGGACTTCGAGATTCTACTAGATGTCCTCCACAATACGAGATTAACAGTTCTATTATTACGGCAACATAATGGGTTCCAGACCTTCCCAACATTACAGGCTCTTCTGGTCACCTTTGGCATTCTATTTTGATATTTGCTGATGGTGCCTCATATACGTGATCCAGCAAGCATATAAACATGTTTGCTAGAGTTTGGGCCTCTTTTAACACTTTTACAGCTGAATTTCACTAACATATTGAAATTAAGTACGTGCTGAGTGGAAAAGAGTGAGTTACCATAGGAACAAGTATTTTTTTTTTATCGCCACAGATGTGTTTCCTATAGAATGGTTAGCCTACCAAGTTTCAATGGTCTGCAAAATTGTACAAGATAGCTCTATTTACATTTATATCATAACCCAAGTTATTCTCGCATTTTGATTGGTTCTCGCCTATGATCTATTAGAGTACAGATGCACGATTGACGTCATCGTTACAAAGCTTTTCCCTCTGCCGTTTTTAAAATGGCGGAAAGTTTTGAGAATTAGGAAAATATTTTACGTGACTGGGCAAAAAAAAAAGCTCCAAAAAAGTCTTGCCGAGGCATTGAACAGGTTCGAGAAGCCAGAAAACGAAAGATAAAGCCGTTTCTTTTAGAAAATGATGCAGAAAAAAATTCGAGCAGTCACAGTCGGCAGTCGAGTGAGACTAAACCAAGCACAAACTTGGACTTGCTAAGCGGAGAACCATTGCTTTATCTCGAATTTAGCAAACCCAATAAACAAAATGTTTCTGAGATTAATTTATTTAACAAATTCAACTTTTCCCAGTGTCAAAACAACTGTTTACACACTGATTGATGTCAGGAATGAAACATCAAAACATCACTTCTTAAAATCGTAAAATAAATACATAACCTTGCTTTCCGATGCGAAGCGTTCCTGTCCGTTTCAGGGCACAGCAGCGAGCTAAGTATAGCTAACCACAGCTCACGGCCAACAGTATCGCAGCTAAAATGTGTCTCCGACACCATATCAAGCTGATTTGAGAATCACCAACCACAGAAGACAAAAATCTCCACCGTCATTTACGCTCCTTTCATTCAAAACTCGAATCAAATGGCTTCTAGGTTGACTGCAACCACAAGTTTTCCGAGGGTATTTTTTCAACTCCTATAATGTTCAAAGCAACGTCCAAACTTTTCGGCTCACTGGGCTGCTCCGATGACAAAAACTGACTTGATTTTTCCAGCATTTTCTTCAAGATTTGTAGATTTCGCAATTCAATTCTGCTTTCGCTGTAAGTTTTCATTCCACGAAGAAGCGACGCTTGAGTCAGGTTTGACAGTGGCGTGATTTTTTCTCGACCAATCACAATTCTTTGCTACGCATAGCAACCAATGAAATTGCTTCATTTTGTATAGATCATAGATCACGTCAAATGGCTTTTTTCGTCTTCGCCAAAGTGGGCAAAGGCGGGGCGAAAGGCCGGCTTTGGCGTTATGTTGAAATATTTTTGAAACAAAAAAGGCTTTTCGTTATTATATAAAACAAATAGATTCCATGTTGCCGTGCGTCTGATTCAGTAATAGATCACAGAAGACGTCAAAATGTGGTAAGAACATCAGTGACACACTCGGCTACGCCTCGTGTGCCACTTTTTTTGTTCTTACCACATTTTGACGTCATCTGTGATCTATTACTGAACAGACGCACGGCAACATGGAATCTATTTGTTAAACTTAATATAATAATGGGTTATGTGTATGACGTCATCTTATTTTAAACTTAAATACTGCTCCAGAACTAATGCACATATTTGCAAACGGTAACTGCGTGTTCATTCTTTGATGGAATTCTATGTGATACACCCAAAAATCAAGGAGTAAAAATTAATTTGCATCATTGTTTAGACTGTTCAGTATTTGTGGGGCCGTAGGTCTTTCTGCTCATTTTTAACATGGTTTGGCCATGATTTTTCTGTAGTACTGTCCGCAGTCTTAACTCATATCTAAACACTTTAGTTCATATAAATTTGCATGGGTGCTGGCCAGGTGAGTGTAGTCACAGACGCTCTCAACTGTTGCTCTGTTTTGTATTTATGGCAGCAATCAAGATCATCACTGTCATCACGTTTGATGACCAAATCGAGAAAAAGCCGAATGCCAACGAAGAAAGGAAGAGGCTGAAGGAAGAAGCTATTGAAGTCACAGGAAGCGACAAGAAAAACGGCGTGTTTATGATCGCCAACTCAGTACGCGAACAAGAATACGATTCAGTTTACAAGAAACGCGTGCTGCAGATGCTGGAACAAGCACTTAAATGCGGTGAGCGATCCATAAGAGTGCGGCAAAATATAAGAGAAGGCCGCAAGAGGCAAACACAACATTCTGAGTCTGATGCTCGTGTCAAGTGCCCTGTAGAGAACACCGAGGAGCCAAACTATCCTGGTAAAAAGCCGTGGTGGTTACCGCCACCAGACGTCTCTCGCTGAATGAAGACTTGAGGACTAACCTGCTTTACAGACAGAATTTCAGTTACAATGAATGTACATTTATTTGAACGGTAAATTTTATCTGTAACGTAGGCTAATGAAGGCTAGCGAGAATTGGAAAACGCGAGAGGGAAGATCATATTTCAGCCGGTAAATTGAACAGTGAGGAGAATAGAGCTTCCATTCTTCTTGCGAACATTTTGCTTCACTCTCGAGTTTTTTGCTTAGCGTTTGACAATCCCTCTTAGCTTGACAAGGAACAGATATTATCTCACGACAAGAGATAGCTGAGACGTTCACAAACTACATTAGGTCTTCAACTGAATGCATATTAGATCTTTGTTCTTCGTTTACAAAACAGCATAGCCTTAAGCTTGTTAATATATTTTCTTTCATACAATAACCAAATCAATGCGCGCGCTCTGATTGGTCAATCAGCTGTGGGTTATTGTGCCGGTAAACCCACGGAAAATCGCGCGTCTTCTGAATTATTATATAAAAGCAATAGACCACAAGTTTTCTAGGAGTTATAGGCTGATAAACCACTTGGGATGTTGGTAGAACACTCGAAGAACTCGTAAACCACTCGCCTGCGGCTCGTGGTTTACGAATTCTTCTCGTGTTCTACCAACATCCCGCGTGGTTTATCAGCTTATAACCCACTGAAACTTGTGGTCTATTGCTTAATTAAGATTCACGTTTGAATCTTTGTCCTAGGGCTTTATTATTGATCTTTATTCACACATTATCTGAAAGCTGTACGCTTTACTGTCCATATTTTCCTACTACTTGCAGTGCAAACTCGATGTATACATATACACATTATCGGATGGTTTTAAGTTGTAACAGAAAACGTGCAGAGATGTGGTAAGCTGTTATAATAGCCATCTTTGCGCCTATTAGTTCTTTTTTAGTAAAAGCACTACCTTCTAATTAATACAATTTCGTAGTAACATCAATAAGTTATTTATAAATTGAAATAATTAAATCAGTCAGCTTAACAGTGCTTGAAATTTTACTGGAGTAACTAACTGAACATCGACTTTACCTGATTTTCAAGCTGATAACTAATATGAGAACCCTGCCTGCAATCCCAAGTTAAACGAACCTATCCTGTACTTTGGTTCCGTGATGCATACAGGTGTCCTTGACATACCTGTGTAAGTTATATCTATGTTTTGGTCTGTTATCATATTTGGCTTTTGCTTTTGCTAAATTTGTACACTAAAGTAAGTGGAAAATTCGAACTAAATGTTATTATAGTCAGTTAGGGAACAACATAGGTTTCCCCACCAAGGTGGGGTTTTACCAGTCAATATGCCCCAGTAGGGTGGGGGTTTGCTAAGATTTGTAAAGATGTCAAGTCAAATCTCCACCTTGGCCCGGGGCGGGGGGGTGGGGATTTCAATTGATAAATGCATTAGGGGGCGGCAGACAAATAGTCAGGTAATTGTATTAGGCGTACCTTCCCGCCGCGACAAAAATTATAAGGGACGCCTGATCGCAGGTTACTTCAAGTCATGTTCATATCCACACGAATTAAAAAATATATATATATAAATAATTAATTTTGGAGCGAAGAATTAACATTCCAGGGTGAGATGGTTACGAAAATACTTTCGTACGAATCTAGTCTGATTGCGCTTTTCGGGGTAGTTGTGACTCCAATTTGCATGATATACTTTTTCGTGATGATAAAGTCATGACAACAACAAAACGTGAACCATATGCATAAAAGGTTTTTATACTCCTGGAACGCTGCATGAACCAAGTATTGTCGCAGTTGAAGAGTGAAACCTCATTGCCTGCTTCTCCGATTCTTTACTTAGATAATGTGTTATTTCCTCCAGCAATAGTTGTCCGCTGAATTTCGTGTTAGTTAATATTGTAACGGTAGTAATCCTTGGAATAAGTCACGAGTTCAGAACCTGAGAAATGCCGGAAGTCTCTGTCCCTTCGTTGCGTGACCGATTGGATTTCCGAGAAATCTTGAGCGGACTTTATACCAGGTTGGAAGGACATCTTTTCTCGGACAATACGAAAACTTCACTCTATCGTTGTGAGTCCCGGAGTTCGGATTCTAGAGAAATGGAGAGCTCAACGAGATTGATGAAGTTTCATCTGTTCAACTGTGATAATACGTACAAGTTAGATTCTGTCGAAAATTTGCTGCGTAATATGGAAAGCAAATATGACTTCAAGATTTTGGTCGAGAAGCGTTATTTTCCCCTCCAGCAAATATCAGAGATGTGTGGAACCACCATGCCCAAGCTGCAAATGGATTTCGCTATTTTCGTCGTTCATGCACACGAATCTCGGCTGTCCATCAACGAGGACCACGCTGGTATTGGTTACGCGAAATTCTACAGAGCATTGCTGCAGGCCACAGGTAAGCCTTCGGACGATAATGAATAAGAATAAGAGGAACTAAGATATTACGTATTTTGATCAATGTTTTCTTCGTAAAATCGTCCTCGGGGAAAAATAAAACCGTTGTTCAACAACGTTTCTCGGCTTCTCGGCTTCTCGGCTTCTCGGCTTCTCGGATATATTAAACCGTGATAATTAAAAACTATTCTTGCTCTCTATTCAGTTGTATATTTTGGTTCTGTATGGCGTCGGGAATACGAATAAACGGCTGCAATTGCTTTCGATTCAAAACAGAAGCCTCCCATGCAATATATTAATTTTGGCGCCCTATATGTATCGCACTACTGAAAAATGAGAGAGAGTCTCTACAACGAGACAGCGGCCATGATGGAAGAGTTTGAACGACGGAAGAGGAGTAAAACGACTGACAAAACAAGACATTTTTCTTGATTTTAGTGGTTCTAAACGGTGAAGACAAACATCATGCAAGGATAAAGTTCATAGACTATGATAGAAACACGATCCGTTTTAAGATCAGACGACCGAAATCGATCAGAGTCCAATTTGTGTGTAAACACTTTCGCTTTCGCCTAGGCAACGAGTCAGGTCAAAATAAAATGAATAGTTATTCTTCATGAGTCTCGTGCTGTTTTCAGACAGAATGTCAAGGTGTACGGCTGTGCGCGTTTTAGTTGTTAGAAAAGGAGGAATACGTTTATGAGGATTAAAATAAGAGAGCCGAAAGTGTTGCTCAACACAAAAGCCGCTTGCGCATTCTCTCAAACTTGTGTGTGTGTTTACTGTGTAAACAATGACATGCACGCAGCATGATTTAAAGCCCAGAATATGCGAAGAGGTCTTTTTTGTGTGTGTTTGCAAAGTAATATTGCAAGCAAGTAGATCAGTTGGCTAAACTTAAAATAGGACTTATTTATTAGGCATTATCATCATCATCATCATCGTCATCATCATTATCATCATCATCATTATTATTATTTCTTCCAAGGTGGCAGAGTTTTGATAGTGATTGGTGGAGACGATCAATACAGAGGAGAAGACGAAGGAGAACGTGCTGTGATCTCGCGTTGGGTTCGAAGGAAAGTGGCTTCACAGTTCAATGAGGAGTGCCTTGATGGAAGAAGAAGTTTCATTTTTTCTTGGAACAAACAACACCGAGAGATCCACGAAGAAGCGCTGCTGCATTACTTTGATCCAAGCAAGAAAGGAAAGAAGTTTGAGTATCAACCAAAACCAAAACCAAAACCAGTACCCTTGCCAAGACCTAAAATAATTCCGCCACCAGCTGTGGACAGCGATGAAGAGGTATTACGGCCTAAGTTAAACTTGTTGTTCCTCTCACTACTAATTTTGTTGTGATGAGGGCATGACACTAACTGGAAAATCGTAAAAGGAATGGGCGTAAAAATGTCCTGGCGGAAGGAAAATATTCAGAATCAGTCAGTCAGTCTGCGGTCAGTCTGCAGTCAGTCAGTCGGTCAGTCAGTCAGCCAGTTAGTCAGACCTTTAGTCAGTCAGTGAGTCGACCAGTCGATCAATCAGTCCTTCAGTCATTCAGTCGAACAGTCTATCAGTCCAATCTATCGATCCGTCAGTCATTTATTTATTCATTCAGTCATTCAGTCAGTCAGACAGTCAGTCGTCTCAGGTAATTAAGGAGTGAGTCAGTTGTTATTTAATCAAGAGTAACTTCCAGGGGTGGTCTACCTGGAAAACCATGGGTTCAAAAGGCTTCTAATCTATCCATGGTAAAGTCTATTATGCTTATTATGCTGTTGCCATGCAACCTATCGCGTGACCAAATAACGGCCCACTTCCCGTTTATGTTTTAAGGCCACTGTAGACTGGGAAGGACAGTGTTTAATCAACATTTTGTCGGGTAGTCCTACTACTTATGAAAGAACCTTACCCATTGTCATTGGAGTGCATGACCAAGTCACGCGACTAAACAACTGTCACAAGTGTAAGTTTATACATACTAGACTTTCAGCACGGTTTGAAAACCGTTCCATTTACATTAGGTGCGGTTCTTGGGTAGCTAGTAAAACTAGCGAATAAAGCGTTGATAATTTATAAAGCAATGTTTTTTCTCTCTGTTATCTGTTATTTGGTCACGTGACATGTTTCAAGTAATGAGTGGGTATGCAACCTGTAGCCAAGTTTTGTCCGTTTGTACGAACCGTTTTCTAGGATTGACCACACCCTTAGTTTTTGCCCAGTCTGCGGTTAGTCATTCAGTCGTTAGTCTTCAATATAATTTGCTTCGTTATTGCCTCGTCCATTCGTTCATGAAGTGTGTTTAGCCATCTTGTCCTGTATTTCTCTCCCTCCCTTTCTCCTTAGCTTCCCTGTTTTTCTGTTTCCCCAACTGCCTCCACAACTCAATCGTTTATTGACCTATATTTCTTTCCACGTTTATGACATAGCCTCCACACACAGATGGAAATGACCGCCGTCCGGAAAAACCAAACCATAAAAGAGATGAGTTCCCAGTTTACCTGGACGAACCCAGTTATGGAGGTAAAAATCGAAAAAAAAAATTCTGTCTGGCTATGCTATCAAAACAACTTTGATGCATGACTGCAGTTTCTACTTCTGGAGTAGGGATTTTAAGTCTCTATTTCCCAAGGATATAATAGCTGTGGTCAGATTAGGAGGAGGGAGCAGTTTCTGCGGGTGAGGGGTTATAATTACAGTTACCTGCCATCTCAAACTTCCCGCTATCTGGAAGTCAAATCATTTTCCTTTGGATATGCTTTTTCAATTACTTACTATCAGCTATCTTAAGCCCCCTTGAAAGTTACAGACTGAGGGATTAAACGTAGTTAAAAACCATAAAACTATAAATAACACTAGCAAGACGAGCGTCTTGGCTCATGGCGCGATATCACACGCATTGCAGCGAGGAGAATAGAGAGTAGCCAGTAGTATCTTTATCTCACGGGTGCCCTGCTTGCCAGCACAGCTCGGCCAAAGTAAACAACTCATGCGCCAAATCTCGCCAAGCACACGGACGAAACTAGGCTCCTCCAATTAGTGGGATCAGCCTAGCCTTAAAATACCGAATACTGTCTTTGCAGGAAGTTTACGAAACCACGACAGCAACGCCGAGGAAAACGTCGATTAAAAGATGAATTTATGTTTTACCTACGAATCTCGCGATACTATAAACTCATTTTACTTTGTTTCTCACTGACAAAACTATTTCAAAACTCAATCCGAAACACAGCGATAAGATTTGAAATGAAAAAATAACATTTAGTCGTCGGGGGTCACGTTTCTCCAGGGGCGTACCCCCCCCCCCCCCCTGAGATAAAGCCTTCTTCTTCGTATTGACTTTTAAAATTTCTTAGAGGTGCCCCCCTCCTAAGGGAAATCCTGGATCCGCCCCTGACTCGACTTTTGGTCATTTCACGTTGTTGTTTTGGCAGAGGACGGCAAGAAACGTACAAAGATTTATAACGCACCTGCATAGCCATTGTACTGCTAATTAATTATTTTCGGTTGTTTGGTGACGCTCCCGTCGCCGTTGCCGTCGTGGTTTCGTAAACTCCCTAATGTCAGTTTGGAACTCATGACGTGGAACTTGCACTACGCACTTCTAGGAAAGCCTAGTTCAGAGGGGAATACGTAAAAAGAAGGCTGCTTTTTTGGGCAATACCTCAAATGAAGCCTTTAAAACTTTTATTGAGCATTACACCTTTCATCTTATCTATTGGCCTTTTCCATTTTGTTTAGGCTATAATAGTCTAGTCATTCTACGAGAAAAAAAGACTGAACCTTGAAGTAATTGCAACATAATTTATTTTTGCCGGAAGTTATTCTACTGATGCCTATAAATAACATGTCAAAAGTCTACAAATGTTTCGAAGGATAAAATGGTTGAATTACA
>JAHPZR010028784.1:5000-13780 GCA_019787425.1 Platygyra sinensis
ACTTAACAAAATTTGGATCAAATTTGCAGGACTTCGAGATTCTACTAGATGTCCTCCACAATACGAGATTAACAGTTCTATTATTACGGCAACATAATGGGTTCCAGACCTTCCCAACATTACAGGCTCTTCTGGTCACCTTTGGCATTCTATTTTGATATTTGCTGATGGTGCCTCATATACGTGATCCAGCAAGCATATAAACATGTTTGCTAGAGTTTGGGCCTCTTTAACACTTTTACAGCTGAATTTCACTAACATATTGAAATTAAGTACGTGCTGAGTGGAAAAGAGTGAGTTACCATAGGAACAAGTATTTTTTTTTTATCGCCACAGATGTGTTTCCTATAGAATGGTTAGCCTACCAAGTTTCAATGGTCTGCAAAATTGTACAAGATAGCTCTATTTACATTTATATCATAACCCAAGTTATTCTCGCATTTTGATTGGTTCTCGCCTATGATCTATTAGAGTACAGATGCACGATTGACGTCATCGTTACAAAGCTTTTCCCTCTGCCGTTTTTAAAATGGCGGAAAGTTTTGAGAATTAGGAAAATATTTTACGTGACTGGGCAAAAAAAAAAGCTCCAAAAAAGTCTTGCCGAGGCATTGAACAGGTTCGAGAAGCCAGAAAACGAAAGATAAAGCCGTTTCTTTTAGAAAATGATGCAGAAAAAAATTCGAGCAGTCACAGTCGGCAGTCGAGTGAGACTAAACCAAGCACAAACTTGGACTTGCTAAGCGGAGAACCATTGCTTTATCTCGAATTTAGCAAACCCAATAAACAAAATGTTTCTGAGATTAATTTATTTAACAAATTCAACTTTTCCCAGTGTCAAAACAACTGTTTACACACTGATTGATGTCAGGAATGAAACATCAAAACATCACTTCTTAAAATCGTAAAATAAATACATAACCTTGCTTTCCGATGCGAAGCGTTCCTGTCCGTTTCAGGGCACAGCAGCGAGCTAAGTATAGCTAACCACAGCTCACGGCCAACAGTATCGCAGCTAAAATGTGTCTCCGACACCATATCAAGCTGATTTGAGAATCACCAACCACAGAAGACAAAAATCTCCACCGTCATTTACGCTCCTTTCATTCAAAACTCGAATCAAATGGCTTCTAGGTTGACTGCAACCACAAGTTTTCCGAGGGTATTTTTTCAACTCCTATAATGTTCAAAGCAACGTCCAAACTTTTCGGCTCACTGGGCTGCTCCGATGACAAAAACTGACTTGATTTTTCCAGCATTTTCTTCAAGATTTGTAGATTTCGCAATTCAATTCTGCTTTCGCTGTAAGTTTTCATTCCACGAAGAAGCGACGCTTGAGTCAGGTTTGACAGTGGCGTGATTTTTTCTCGACCAATCACAATTCTTTGCTACGCATAGCAACCAATGAAATTGCTTCATTTTGTATAGATCATAGATCACGTCAAATGGCTTTTTTCGTCTTCGCCAAAGTGGGCAAAGGCGGGGCGAAAGGCCGGCTTTGGCGTTATGTTGAAATATTTTTGAAACAAAAAAGGCTTTTCGTTATTATATAAAACAAATAGATTCCATGTTGCCGTGCGTCTGATTCAGTAATAGATCACAGAAGACGTCAAAATGTGGTAAGAACATCAGTGACACACTCGGCTACGCCTCGTGTGCCACTTTTTTTGTTCTTACCACATTTTGACGTCATCTGTGATCTATTACTGAACAGACGCACGGCAACATGGAATCTATTTGTTAAACTTAATATAATAATGGGTTATGTGTATGACGTCATCTTATTTTAAACTTAAATACTGCTCCAGAACTAATGCACATATTTGCAAACGGTAACTGCGTGTTCATTCTTTGATGGAATTCTATGTGATACACCCAAAAATCAAGGAGTAAAAATTAATTTGCATCATTGTTTAGACTGTTCAGTATTTGTGGGGCCGTAGGTCTTTCTGCTCATTTTTAACATGGTTTGGCCATGATTTTTCTGTAGTACTGTCCGCAGTCTTAACTCATATCTAAACACTTTAGTTCATATAAATTTGCATGGGTGCTGGCCAGGTGAGTGTAGTCACAGACGCTCTCAACTGTTGCTCTGTTTTGTATTTATGGCAGCAATCAAGATCATCACTGTCATCACGTTTGATGACCAAATCGAGAAAAAGCCGAATGCCAACGAAGAAAGGAAGAGGCTGAAGGAAGAAGCTATTGAAGTCACAGGAAGCGACAAGAAAAACGGCGTGTTTATGATCGCCAACTCAGTACGCGAACAAGAATACGATTCAGTTTACAAGAAACGCGTGCTGCAGATGCTGGAACAAGCACTTAAATGCGGTGAGCGATCCATAAGAGTGCGGCAAAATATAAGAGAAGGCCGCAAGAGGCAAACACAACATTCTGAGTCTGATGCTCGTGTCAAGTGCCCTGTAGAGAACACCGAGGAGCCAAACTATCCTGGTAAAAAGCCGTGGTGGTTACCGCCACCAGACGTCTCTCGCTGAATGAAGACTTGAGGACTAACCTGCTTTACAGACAGAATTTCAGTTACAATGAATGTACATTTATTTGAACGGTAAATTTTATCTGTAACGTAGGCTAATGAAGGCTAGCGAGAATTGGAAAACGCGAGAGGGAAGATCATATTTCAGCCGGTAAATTGAACAGTGAGGAGAATAGAGCTTCCATTCTTCTTGCGAACATTTTGCTTCACTCTCGAGTTTTTTGCTTAGCGTTTGACAATCCCTCTTAGCTTGACAAGGAACAGATATTATCTCACGACAAGAGATAGCTGAGACGTTCACAAACTACATTAGGTCTTCAACTGAATGCATATTAGATCTTTGTTCTTCGTTTACAAAACAGCATAGCCTTAAGCTTGTTAATATATTTTCTTTCATACAATAACCAAATCAATGCGCGCGCTCTGATTGGTCAATCAGCTGTGGGTTATTGTGCCGGTAAACCCACGGAAAATCGCGCGTCTTCTGAATTATTATATAAAAGCAATAGACCACAAGTTTTCTAGGAGTTATAGGCTGATAAACCACTTGGGATGTTGGTAGAACACTCGAAGAACTCGTAAACCACTCGCCTGCGGCTCGTGGTTTACGAATTCTTCTCGTGTTCTACCAACATCCCGCGTGGTTTATCAGCTTATAACCCACTGAAACTTGTGGTCTATTGCTTAATTAAGATTCACGTTTGAATCTTTGTCCTAGGGCTTTATTATTGATCTTTATTCACACATTATCTGAAAGCTGTACGCTTTACTGTCCATTATTTTCCTACTACTTGCAGTGCAAACTCGATGTATACATATACACATTATCGGATGGTTTTAAGTTGTAACAGAAAACGTGCAGAGATGTGGTAAGCTGTTATAATAGCCATCTTTGCGCCTATTAGTTCTTTTTTAGTAAAAGCACTACCTTCTAATTAATACAATTTCGTAGTAACATCAATAAGTTATTTATAAATTGAAATAATTAAATCAGTCAGCTTAACAGTGCTTGAAATTTTACTGGAGTAACTAACTGAACATCGACTTTACCTGATTTTCAAGCTGATAACTAATATGAGAACCCTGCCTGCAATCCCAAGTTAAACGAACCTATCCTGTACTTTGGTTCCGTGATGCATACAGGTGTCCTTGACATACCTGTGTAAGTTATATCTATGTTTTGGTCTGTTATCATATTTGGCTTTTGCTTTTGCTAAATTTGTACACTAAAGTAAGTGGAAAATTCGAACTAAATGTTATTATAGTCAGTTAGGGAACAACATAGGTTTCCCCACCAAGGTGGGGTTTTACCAGTCAATATGCCCCAGTAGGGTGGGGGTTTGCTAAGATTTGTAAAGATGTCAAGTCAAATCTCCACCTTGGCCCGGGGCGGGGGGGTGGGGATTTCAATTGATAAATGCATTAGGGGGCGGCAGACAAATAGTCAGGTAATTGTATTAGGCGTACCTTCCCGCCGCGACAAAAATTATAAGGGACGCCTGATCGCAGGTTACTTCAAGTCATGTTCATATCCACACGAATTAAAAAATATATATATATAAATAATTAATTTTGGAGCGAAGAATTAACATTCCAGGGTGAGATGGTTACGAAAATACTTTCGTACGAATCTAGTCTGATTGCGCTTTTCGGGGTAGTTGTGACTCCAATTTGCATGATATACTTTTTCGTGATGATAAAGTCATGACAACAACAAAACGTGAACCATATGCATAAAAGGTTTTTATACTCCTGGAACGCTGCATGAACCAAGTATTGTCGCAGTTGAAGAGTGAAACCTCATTGCCTGCTTCTCCGATTCTTTACTTAGATAATGTGTTATTTCCTCCAGCAATAGTTGTCCGCTGAATTTCGTGTTAGTTAATATTGTAACGGTAGTAATCCTTGGAATAAGTCACGAGTTCAGAACCTGAGAAATGCCGGAAGTCTCTGTCCCTTCGTTGCGTGACCGATTGGATTTCCGAGAAATCTTGAGCGGACTTTATACCAGGTTGGAAGGACATCTTTTCTCGGACAATACGAAAACTTCACTCTATCGTTGTGAAGTCCCGGAGTTCGGATTCTAGAGAAATGGAGAGCTCAACGAGATTGATGAAGTTTCATCTGTTCAACTGTGATAATACGTACAAGTTAGATTCTGTCGAAAATTTGCTGCGTAATATGGAAAGCAAATATGACTTCAAGATTTTGGTCGAGAAGCGTTATTTTCCCCTCCAGCAAATATCAGAGATGTGTGGAACCACCATGCCCAAGCTGCAAATGGATTTCGCTATTTTCGTCGTTCATGCACACGAATCTCGGCTGTCCATCAACGAGGACCACGCTGGTATTGGTTACGCGAAATTCTACAGAGCATTGCTGCAGGCCACAGGTAAGCCTTCGGACGATAATGAATAAGAATAAGAGGAACTAAGATATTACGTATTTTGATCAATGTTTTCTTCGTAAAATCGTCCTCGGGGAAAAATAAAACCGTTGTTCAACAACGTTTCTCGGCTTCTCGGCTTCTCGGCTTCTCGGCTTCTCGGATATATTAAACCGTGATAATTAAAAACTATTCTTGCTCTCTATTCAGTTGTATATTTTGGTTCTGTATGGCGTCGGGAATACGAATAAACGGCTGCAATTGCTTTCGATTCAAAACAGAAGCCTCCCATGCAATATATTAATTTTGGCGCCCTATATGTATCGCACTACTGAAAAATGAGAGAGAGTCTCTACAACGAGACAGCGGCCATGATGGAAGAGTTTGAACGACGGAAGAGGAGTAAAACGACTGACAAAACAAGACATTTTTCTTGATTTTAGTGGTTCTAAACGGTGAAGACAAACATCATGCAAGGATAAAGTTCATAGACTATGATAGAAACACGATCCGTTTTAAGATCAGACGACCGAAATCGATCAGAGTCCAATTTGTGTGTAAACACTTTCGCTTTCGCCTAGGCAACGAGTCAGGTCAAAATAAAATGAATAGTTATTCTTCATGAGTCTCGTGCTGTTTTCAGACAGAATGTCAAGGTGTACGGCTGTGCGCGTTTTAGTTGTTAGAAAAGGAGGAATACGTTTATGAGGATTAAAATAAGAGAGCCGAAAGTGTTGCTCAACACAAAAGCCGCTTGCGCATTCTCTCAAACTTGTGTGTGTGTTTACTGTGTAAACAATGACATGCACGCAGCATGATTTAAAGCCCAGAATATGCGAAGAGGTCTTTTTTGTGTGTGTTTGCAAAGTAATATTGCAAGCAAGTAGATCAGTTGGCTAAACTTAAAATAGGACTTATTTATTAGGCATTATCATCATCATCATCATCGTCATCATCATTATCATCATCATCATTATTATTATTTCTTCCAAGGTGGCAGAGTTTTGATAGTGATTGGTGGAGACGATCAATACAGAGGAGAAGACGAAGGAGAACGTGCTGTGATCTCGCGTTGGGTTCGAAGGAAAGTGGCTTCACAGTTCAATGAGGAGTGCCTTGATGGAAGAAGAAGTTTCATTTTTTCTTGGAACAAACAACACCGAGAGATCCACGAAGAAGCGCTGCTGCATTACTTTGATCCAAGCAAGAAAGGAAAGAAGTTTGAGTATCAACCAAAACCAAAACCAAAACCAGTACCCTTGCCAAGACCTAAAATAATTCCGCCACCAGCTGTGGACAGCGATGAAGAGGTATTACGGCCTAAGTTAAACTTGTTGTTCCTCTCACTACTAATTTTGTTGTGATGAGGGCATGACACTAACTGGAAAATCGTAAAAGGAATGGGCGTAAAAATGTCCTGGCGGAAGGAAAATATTCAGAATCAGTCAGTCAGTCTGCGGTCAGTCTGCAGTCAGTCAGTCGGTCAGTCAGTCAGCCAGTTAGTCAGACCTTTAGTCAGTCAGTGAGTCGACCAGTCGATCAATCAGTCCTTCAGTCATTCAGTCGAACAGTCTATCAGTCCAATCTATCGATCCGTCAGTCATTTATTTATTCATTCAGTCATTCAGTCAGTCAGACAGTCAGTCGTCTCAGGTAATTAAGGAGTGAGTCAGTTGTTATTTAATCAAGAGTAACTTCCAGGGGTGGTCTACCTGGAAAACCATGGGTTCAAAAGGCTTCTAATCTATCCATGGTAAAGTCTATTATGCTTATTATGCTGTTGCCATGCAACCTATCGCGTGACCAAATAACGGCCCACTTCCCGTTTATGTTTTAAGGCCACTGTAGACTGGGAAGGACAGTGTTTAATCAACATTTTGTCGGGTAGTCCTACTACTTATGAAAGAACCTTACCCATTGTCATTGGAGTGCATGACCAAGTCACGCGACTAAACAACTGTCACAAGTGTAAGTTTATACATACTAGACTTTCAGCACGGTTTGAAAACCGTTCCATTTACATTAGGTGCGGTTCTTGGGTAGCTAGTAAAACTAGCGAATAAAGCGTTGATAATTTATAAAGCAATGTTTTTTCTCTCTGTTATCTGTTATTTGGTCACGTGACATGTTTCAAGTAATGAGTGGGTATGCAACCTGTAGCCAAGTTTTGTCCGTTTGTACGAACCGTTTTCTAGGATTGACCACACCCTTAGTTTTTGCCCAGTCTGCGGTTAGTCATTCAGTCGTTAGTCTTCAATATAATTTGCTTCGTTATTGCCTCGTCCATTCGTTCATGAAGTGTGTTTAGCCATCTTGTCCTGTATTTCTCTCCCTCCCTTTCTCCTTAGCTTCCCTGTTTTTCTGTTTCCCCAACTGCCTCCACAACTCAATCGTTTATTGACCTATATTTCTTTCCACGTTTATGACATAGCCTCCACACACAGATGGAAATGACCGCCGTCCGGAAAAACCAAACCATAAAAGAGATGAGTTCCCAGTTTACCTGGACGAACCCAGTTATGGAGGTAAAAATCGAAAAAAAAAATTCTGTCTGGCTATGCTATCAAAACAACTTTGATGCATGACTGCAGTTTCTACTTCTGGAGTAGGGATTTTAAGTCTCTATTTCCCAAGGATATAATAGCTGTGGTCAGATTAGGAGGAGGGAGCAGTTTCTGCGGGTGAGGGGTTATAATTACAGTTACCTGCCATCTCAAACTTCCCGCTATCTGGAAGTCAAATCATTTTCCTTTGGATATGCTTTTTCAATTACTTACTATCAGCTATCTTAAGCCCCCTTGAAAGTTACAGACTGAGGGATTAAACGTAGTTAAAAACCATAAAACTATAAATAACACTAGCAAGACGAGCGTCTTGGCTCATGGCGCGATATCACACGCATTGCAGCGAGGAGAATAGAGAGTAGCCAGTAGTATCTTTATCTCACGGGTGCCCTGCTTGCCAGCACAGCTCGGCCAAAGTAAACAACTCATGCGCCAAATCTCGCCAAGCACACGGACGAAACTAGGCTCCTCCAATTAGTGGGATCAGCCTAGCCTTAAAATACCGAATACTGTCTTTGCAGGAAGTTTACGAAACCACGACAGCAACGCCGAGGAAAACGTCGATTAAAAGATGAATTTATGTTTTACCTACGAATCTCGCGATACTATAAACTCATTTTACTTTGTTTCTCACTGACAAAACTATTTCAAAACTCAATCCGAAACACAGCGATAAGATTTGAAATGAAAAAATAACATTTAGTCGTCGGGGGTCACGTTTCTCCAGGGGCGTACCCCCCCCCCCCCCCTGAGATAAAGCCTTCTTCTTCGTATTGACTTTTAAAATTTCTTAGAGGTGCCCCCCTCCTAAGGGAAATCCTGGATCCGCCCCTGACTCGACTTTTGGTCATTTCACGTTGTTGTTTTGGCAGAGGACGGCAAGAAACGTACAAAGATTTATAACGCACCTGCATAGCCATTGTACTGCTAATTAATTATTTTCGGTTGTTTGGTGACGCTCCCGTCGCCGTTGCCGTCGTGGTTTCGTAAACTCCCTAATGTCAGTTTGGAACTCATGACGTGGAACTTGCACTACGCACTTCTAGGAAAGCCTAGTTCAGAGGGGAATACGTAAAAAGAAGGCTGCTTTTTTGGGCAATACCTCAAATGAAGCCTTTAAAACTTTTATTGAGCATTACACCTTTCATCTTATCTATTGGCCTTTTCCATTTTGTTTAGGCTATAATAGTCTAGTCATTCTACGAGAAAAAAAGACTGAACCTTGAAGTAATTGCAACATAATTTATTTTTGCCGGAAGTTATTCTACTGATGCCTATAAATAACATGTCAAAAGTCTACAAATGTTTCGAAGGATAAAATGGTTGAATTACA
>JAHPZR010028786.1:0-35000 GCA_019787425.1 Platygyra sinensis
AATAGTACTTCACTGGGTTAACGTTAACCGGCTGGCCCTGGTTGCTTGCTTGGTAACCGGGCATATTGTCAGTTGAATATACTTGTCAGACCGGTGACCAAAAACGCGGGAAAGATAACAGCTTTGTGATTGGCTAAAATACTGGTAACGCATTTCCAGTCTTTCTTGTTTATATTTTTAACACATACGGTGCTCCCCTCTGTACGCCTCTCTGTTGTACGTGTTGTTCATCGTAAACAATTTGTCAATGAAATTTTGCTGGTATAGAACGATCATTTTACACTTAGGACGAAGATGTTGCGCCTGTCGAAAGCTTTGAAGGCAGTCAGATTACGAGCTCTGAACCGTTCGTCTTCTTGTCTGTGGGGCAGCGCTCGTCACGAATCAAGCACTTCCAAAGATTCGGACGTGAAAGCCGAAGTTCCTTACAAGACTCTACAGGTAATGTCGTTGAAGACTATTTATCATCGTTGAATAGCTGTTTCAAATTTATTCGCTCATGCCGGTTATGTAGAGGGTAAGACTGTCAATCACTCAATTATGCTTATTAGTTTTAATAGTTCATGGTTTCGTGTAAGATCGGATCATCATGCCCGATCACGAGTATTATTTAAGACGCAAAATCCAGTTACCAACTAGTCTTGACTAAAAATAAAAAGTTGAAGGAAAAAGTAGACAATTAGTAAAACAAACGGCACGCAAGCCATGCAGAAGCGATGTTATTTAACTGCTATTTCCAATTTTCTGTCTAGAAAATTGGAAAATAAACAAACGGATAAGATAAGTATAGAGAATCAATTGAGGCCTTGAGTTGCTGTGGTGTAATTTAATTTCAAGCTTTTGCCGTTCTACGGCATCATCAAAGAATGATGCCACAGAATGGCAAAAGCTTGGAATTAAAATACAGCACAGTAGCTCAAGTCCTCAATAGGCCATTTTACAGTTGTCAGCTTAGTGACCTGGCCTCTGAATGGCAGCGAGGCTGGAGTTGACCTTGTTTTGATACAGACCTCGCTGCTTTTATTGTGCAAATCAAGTTGTTCTTATGCTAACTAGTTGGCATTTACATGAGAAAAGCAGAGAGGTCTGTATCAAAGCAAGGTCACCTCCAGCCTCGCTTGCATTCATGGCCAGGTAACTAAGCACACAACTGTAAAATGGCCTATTGAAACTCTGTGCCTATCTGCTCTGAAATGCTATTGAGGGACCGCTTCAAACATTTAAAGAGACGGATGCTTAAATGTAAGGCATAGGTCACACTGTGGACTCTTTTGTTTTTCGTCACGCAAGTTTATTGGGGCATTTACCGCTAGAGAGCTACTGGGGTCGAACATTTGCGACATACCTGTAAAAGATATATAATGATACCATTCTGATAATGGAGCAACTTCAGAATACCTGACCACTCACACCCTCCCAAAATCTACTGCTACCGTGGTCCGAGGTCTGCAGTCGGCTAGCAAGTTTATGGGCGTGATCCATTCAACCAAAATTTCCGGAGATTTCGGTCCAAAACTGAATGGATTGGCTTGGCTCGTCCAACCGGAAAAGGTTTCGAAAAAATCAGTGGACCGGTCCGATCAAAATGGACTGTTCCATTTGACCAATCCAACCCATTCTCAGTCCCAGGACCTCGCTGTTCAGTATCTTCCATGTACAAAATGGAGGAAAATACCAAGTGTTAATGTCCTTGTTCCGTGGAAGTTCACTTCTGTGTTATACAGTATAGCCCATTCATATTATAGCACCCATATGAATGAATGCAGTTGGCATGGGAAACGACTTTGATTTTCGTGATCTTTTAAAGCCTCACTTATTACCAGCACTACCGCACTGGAAACGGACAAGAGTATTGGCAGGTCAAATGTGAATGAGTGACCTTGAAAGCCTCACTTATCTCCCCGGCGCTGGGCAAGCCAGCACAGGATCGGATAAGACTATTGGCAGGTGCACAAATGAAAGGGGGCAAAACGCTGGGGGAAGTCGCTACCCAAAGACTTAACCACCAACCCCGAAGGATGTGACCTACAGGTTTATTGACAAACAAGTTATCCTCCACACAGGGAGGGAGGGTGGGAATTTTCTTTACTTTGAACCAAGCTTACTGAGTAAAGCATGCCACCAAAGGAAAGTGCTTTTACAATGAGTAGTGGTGCTTTTATAGCTAGACATAACTATGGGTGTAACCAATAGAAAGCTGCCATGGTGCAGATCATATTGTGATAAGACTCAAGGCTGTTGCCTAACAAATATTTCAAGGAGCCCAGAAGGGCAAAAGCCAAAAAGTTAGGAGCCCAACAGGTAATGTTTTAGGAGCTGCTGCAAAAATTTAGGCGCCCAAAGGACTTTCTTGGGTGCCCCAGGCTGCTGGGCTCCTGTTAGGCAGCAGCCTTGAGACAATAAAGCATATAAGGATCTCCTCAAGGATCTCCCTTGATCTCTGCGGATGCTAAACATAATATGATCATGTTCTAGTGTAATTAAATACAATAACTAACAGTTTCCAAGGTTTGCATGTCATGCTCCATCAACTGTGTTCTACGGCTTGCGCCGTTTCTTAAACTGAAGTGCTACAGTGGTCCGTAGTTCCGTGGTCAATGAATAAGTATTAATCTAAGTGTTAAACTGAAGTGCTACTGTGGTCCGCAGTCGATGAATAAGTTGTGAAGTCAAGTAAGCTCTAAACTTAAGTGCTACTGCAGTCTGCAGTCCCGCAGTGGATGAAAGAACACGGTACATTTCATAGTTTTTATATACAGCTATTATGTTAATAATTATGAAAACTGTGGGACTGTGGTAGCAGCATTTGAAAACACATATTAAGTGGCCGGGTATTCTGAAGTTTAGTCCTAATAATAATCATGATATTATCAGCCCATGCCAATTAAAGCTGAAAAGGACTTCCTCATTGTTAAAACATCGTCGCTTCCTTTGGCTAGACTTTTTCTTTTTAGACTTTTTCAGTCACCCAAGGATACTTCTTTTGTGAAAGTGAAGGTAGAGACTAGGTGTAATGATGAAGCTGCATGTGGGCCAGGCTGTGTGTTTCGCTGTTGAAAACAAATCAGCTGCGAGTCGGTTCCACTATGCTATGAAAATGCAGTTTGTAGGATCCATGGACAACCTTTAATTTCAGCTTTTAAACATAGATTTTGAGTGTGGATCGTGCTTTATCCAGTATCATATAAATTTGCTCTCAAGGACAAATTCATAATAAAAACATATTAATTTATTTGTCCATGCAGTCACACAACTTTAGATCAACAACAAGTTGCACACGCAATAGGTCAAGGGCCTACTGTACTGTGTAAAATTTGCGTATTTGTGAGTGCTGTCTACATGTAGGCCAGGCCTTTGCCTGTCTTGAAATGAATAAGCAGTGTCAGAGCACTGTATGAGCATTGTATGAGCATTGAAATATCAGAACTTAACTTATCTGTAGCCTGAAATACTGGTGAAATTGAACTTGAATTGAAGAAGAGCATTGAAGAAGTTCGCTGTCAAACCAGTTGAGATACCAGAGAGCAACGGAGAACAGTGTAACAAATAAAAGGTCACAGTGGCCATTAAAAAACATATTTTTTAAATTTTTCTTTTGTCAATCAAATCTGAAATTCTGCAACTGAACTAGATTTCACAACACAAGCACGCCTGGAGTGCACAGAGCTCTTGCTTTGACATTTTCTCAATTGTCCCAAAACATTATCAGTCATAATTCTTCATAAAGGCCAACCCCTTTTAATTGTTTTTTAAACTCCCCAAAATCAAAGACAGTGTGTCTTATAGACTATCTCCCAGAGTGCATTTCACTTCCATCAAGGGGTAAATTGTGCACGACAAGTGCAGGGCAAATAAGTGAGCCATATATAGCTATGTACTTATAAGAAAAGTGAAACATTGCATGATTGTTTTGAGTCGTATTTTGGCAACAGACGGATGACAAGCAAGCTCCAGATACTGTCCCAGCAGAAGCTGATGTGGTCATTATTGGTGGAGGATCTGTAGGAGCAAGTACTCTTTACCACCTGACCAAACTTGGTGTCAACAATGCTGTCTTGTTGGAACGTGATCAGTTAACATCTGGAACAACCTGGCATAGTGCAGGGCTAGTATGGAGGTTACGACCTAGTGATGTGGAAGTGGAACTGCTTGCTCACACAAGAGAACTTGCAAGAGATGTTTTGGACAAAGAGACAGGATTATGGGCTGGATGGAATGAAAATGGAGGCTTGTTTATTGCCAACAACAAAGAAAGACTAGATGAGTACAAGAGGTTGATGACAGTAGGTTATCTTGTGTTGGTAGTGCCCACTATATTCATTGCATGGATAATGTCCAGGCTCCTTTAGGCGGATGCCCTTAATTGGGTCAAGGTTTAAGTACTCATTTTGCATAATTTTAAAACTGAAAATGGTACTATAAGCAAGTGTCCTTTGCTAGTGTACATGTGTTGAACTCTGGATTGGAATATAAATTGGTACCAGACAATCTGAATTAATCTGTCTGTGTTGTAGAGAGGTTTTAAATTGAGTGTCATAAAACCAACACCAGTCAAATTACTTAGCGATTAGACTTCTTGCCCCATCTCAAACCATAGTTAAACCAAAACGAAAACCAATGAAAGTAATTGCCTGATTGCTTTCAACACTCAAATGAAAACTGCTCTATTTGACAAAGATAATTTAAATGTGGATTATTCTTAAGATTTATTGTAACTCGTTATTTTTAGGAAGGTCCACTACTTCAGCTGTACGTACAGATGTGTATGGTTACTGTATAGTTTGACTTTGTAGTTATGGTAAAATATGCTGCCTAATGAATCAAATTTAATTTTACCAAACAGCTTGGGAAGGTATATGGTGTTGAGTCATTTGTTTTGGGACCTAAAGAATCCAAAGAATTATATCCATTGTTAAATGTGGATGACTTGTATGGAACACTGCACAGTCCTGGTGATGGAACCATTGATCCCGCTAGCTGGGCTACCACACTTACAAGAGCAGCTATAATGAACGGTGGCAAGGTATGACTTATAGAATTTCTCTCCATGTATAAAATAACAGAGATCAGCCATAAATATGTATTGAGGTTGAACAGATGTGTTTCCACATTTGTAAGAATTGCTACACTATATATGTGGTAAGTATTGAATTCGACAAGGCATAAGATGGTCTCATTATCCAATAGATCTAATAATTATGTGGTAAATTCCATCTTTTGTGAGATTAATCAACATTTTGACCTGAATTTCAATTTTTGCAAATTCTCTTGTCGAGTCAATAAATACTTTCTGTTGATTAAATCATTTGACAAGTCCTTTATTACAGGTATGTTGGACCAGCCATTATTAAATATGGTAATGGTAATAGGACTAAGTGGAGTTCAATTCGCATAGGTAATCATACGGTTTTGAGTTCAATTTGGAATCAATTTGCACGAGTGAGTTTTGCAAAAAGCTGAAATTGCACGAGCCGCTTCGGTGAGTGCAATTTCCGCTTTTTGAAAAACTCACAAATGCAAATCAATTTCAAATTGAACGAGAAAAACCGTATGATTACTTATTAATAATACAAACATGAAAAAATTCTCGTGGAAAAAGTGTTGATTGATGTTTCTTGAAGCCATTTATTTCGCATTCAAGAAAACTTTTTTCAGAGTTTCTGTACAAAATTTTTGTCATTGCTTTACATGAGACCACTGGCCAACAAAATTTCTCACTGTCTTTCTGTAAATCATAATCCAGAATTATGATGCATGTGTAATTTGCACTGGTGTTACACTTTTTGCACTGGTGTTGCACTTGAACTGCACTGCTCTCAGCCAATCAGAATCAAGTAATTTTTTCATGTGTATTATTAGGTCTGTAATTATACGAGTGATAAACAAAATCAGACGACTGTGAAGCAGGAGTCCGATTTGTTAATCATGAGTATAATATATTACAGACTGAATTGGACGACACAATGTTCTGTTACCAATTAATCAAAACTATGACAAAATTCGAGAAATGAGCAAACCATCGATTGAGTGCTAACTGTCAATTTTAAAATGTCGTTATAAATGCTGCAAAACCCAGCAGTATACTCAACAAACTGCACTGCAAGAGGGCACACAAAATGATGTGTACTGTCCAATTTCAAGCATGATGCATACACTGTCCAATTAATGATCAAATCAGGCTGCTGATAGCCAATCACATAATTTTTTGAGAATTTTGTTATAGTTTTGATTAATACATGTAATAGTACTAGTATTTATGTATTTATTTATTTACCATGGATATTTGAGATCTTAGGTTATGAGACATGCGCTACTTTGTTACTTCCCTCTAGGTATTTGAGAACTGTCCTGTTACAGGCATTCAGACTGAAGTCAGTGACCTTGGGATCAAACGTGTCGCAGCTGTGCAAACTCCTAGTGGTACCATCAAAACAAACAAAGTTGTCAACTGTGCTGGGGTGTGGTCACCTTATGTCGGAGGATTGTGCGGTGTCACTGTTCCATTGGTTGCCATGTACCATGCTTACATTGTAACAGAGAGGATTGAGGGAATACAGAACATGCCCAATGTGAGAGATCATGATGCATCAGTTTATCTCAAACTGCAAGGTGATGGGCTTTCTGTTGGAGGCTATGAACATAATCCAGTATTCTGGGATGAGGTGAGGATGTTTGGTGTAATTAACATCAGGAACTAATGTATTAAATATTGACTACAGTTGTATCTGGAAAACTTAGCCCGCTACAAGTGGTCTCTTTTTCTCTAAGATCCTCTGAAAATCAATGACAAGGACGAGGAGGAAAGAGGAGAAAGAATAGTTTAGAACTCGTCATTCGTACAAGAATCATATCTGGGAATTAAAAAAACATTTTGAGACTGATTGGTCAGTTATACATTGGTCCATTGATCTGTTGTTAGTGGATGGGGCTATTAGGAGAGGAGAAAAGTTTGGCAGAGTTAGTCTGACTAGAGTAAATAAGGAGAGGGAAGGGATCAACACTTTCACTAGAAGTTTAATTAAGTTATAAACTTTTTCTGGTTTTGGTAATGTCACCCGGGCCACCCAAAGCTAATTAGTAAGAGTTTTGGAGTAGATATAGAAGACATGCAAATTGTTTCTGATCCCTTGTGTCATTAAACATCAATTTGAATAATGTTAAATTAAAAAAAAGAAAGTAAAAAGTCAGCTTACAAGTACCTGTAGCTCTGCAATTGTATGGTGTTGTATTTTCAGGTCAGCAATAAATTTGCGTTTTCCCTCTTTGATCTGGACTGGGATGTATTCAGTGCTCACATAGACGGTGCATGTAACAGAGTTCCAGTAATTGCAGAAACTGGTGTCAAATCCACTGTGTGTGGACCAGAGTCATTCACTGCTGATCATAAACCACTGATGGGTGAAGCTCCGGAGCTTCGTGGCTTTTATCATGGTTGTGGATTCAACTCAGCAGGTATTATGCTTGCGGGAGGGTGCGGTCGAGAGTTGGCGCGGTGGGTGGTTCATGGCCACCCAGAACTTGACATGTATGGATATGATGTCAGGTGAGGATAACTGCAGGAGCTGCCACATTGAACCCTATCTTTTGATTAATCCTCTTGTGATCAATTCCTAAAAAAAATTGTCTCTTTACCAGTATCACGTATGAGAATGGTAAAATTATCTTGAACTGACCAAAAATTAATTATTATTAAATAATGATTATAACAGACTATTTTGTTGGTGAAGTCTTTTTACAAGCCAATGTGGCTTAGGCAGGGTTGTAGCTAAGAAAATAGTCTCCCATTTAAGATTTTCATTGAACCAGTCACCACTTTTTTGCAAGAAACCTGGAACAAAATTTCATCCCCACAAAGTTGAATGCAGGGCTTCCAAGCTTCGTGTTTACCAGATGGTAGATCCAGTACATGGAAAGAGAACGTGCTCAAAACAAGATTTTATTCCTGAGCAATTACTTTACATGTTATAGTAGCACCGATACTCAAGGTAGTCAGAAATTTATTCCAAACCTTTTATTTACATGTAGACACTTTGATATGGCTGAGATAGTGAACAATTGTACGTGTGTAACAGAAAAACTGTTTGACTGTTGTCATTTACCCAGTGAACTACCTGTCAAAATCCAGCCAGCAATTACCTCTTTCTCAACTGGCGAATTTCGCCAGCAGCCGGTGCTTAGTGACAACCCTGCTTAGGCCAGCGCTTATCTACAGTTTCCATAGCATGAAGCAGTATTTCTTCTCCCCCCTGGATGGGATGCTAGTCCATTTCAGGGTTACCCCCACCATTTAATTTTCTTGTATCCATTTCAACACCTGCATGGAGAGAGGTGCTGTGAAAGTATTTACTGGTAGTGTCTTGCCACAATGTCCAGCACATTGTCCCTGGCCATGGCCTGAATCAAGACCATTTGATCTGAATTTGAGCACAGATCTAACCGTGAGACCACAGGACCTCCACACATCTAGTCAATCTTGAACTTCAAGCTCATCCAGTCAGTCATAGAAAGACAATGACAACCATAATTTCTACTCTGTTGCATTTGGGTCATAAATATTATTAACTACAAACTATGTCATGATTTTGGCTATTGTAGGCGTTTCCATTCATCAATTACGCCCAATGAAAAATGGCTGAGGGAAAGAAGTCATGAATCATATGCAAAGAACTATTCAATGGTTTTTCCCCATGATGAACCGCTTGCTTCTAGAAATATGCGATGTGATCCTTTTCACAAGGTAGCGTCTGATTTGTTTAATAAGTACTCCATGAAAAATAATTTGCCATATTAATAATTTAAGGGTAAAGTGTATACAGTCATGTACTGTATTTTTGTAAAATTGTAAAATGTACAAATTATGATTGTTGCTGTTTGCCTGATTAAACTTGTGCCTTAACCATAATATTTGATATTTAAATTATATAATAATATTATAATTACTATTCTATTTTATAATTAGTCTGATATTTCTTCTAAATAAAATGCGGGAGATGTTGCTCTAAATACATGTATTACATGTAATACTGATGAACTGTTAGTAAAATTATTAAATTGATTTCCACTGACCTGTAGTATCAATAAACAAATGATATAGTAACCTTTATGTTGCATATTTCAACAACATGCCAAATTACTGTTGATTTCAGGTCCTCTTGGACAAAGGATGTATTTATCAGGAGCGACATGGCTGGGAGAGACCGGGCTGGTTTGTTCCTGATGCAGTACCTGAGGTAATCATGGCCCTCCCTTTATCTGGTTTTTATTATTTATTAAGCAATGATATGGGAAGTTTTACTGTTTTATCTCCAGGCTTAAAGTAATAGTTTTGATGTGCATTGATTTAAAAAAAAACTAATGCCTAAAAAAGTTTGCAAATATCATTCTGCATTTCAGGAAGTTAGCAATAATTGCATTTATTACGAGGTAAAAGTCTCATTAAGTTTGTCATAAAAGACTCTGTCTACAGCCTTAGTGTATAGTTGCATTCAGGGGCAGATCCAGGAATTTTCCTAGGAGGGGTTGTACCACTACTGGGAGGAAGTGTACCACTGTAAGGTTAACAAACTTTAGAAAGCAGCATGTCATCTCAAGGGGGAGGGGTGCATACTCCCTGCACCCTCCTCCTAGATCCACCCCAGCATTTGATAGTAAATTAGATCTTTGAACATGTATTGTGTTTGTTTAATACAATCAGGTAAAGGAGTATGATTACTATGGAGCTTATGATGTTAAAAAACACCAAGACTATAAATACAATGAGCTACTGGGTCAGGACTACACCTTTGACTTTCCACCTCATCATGATATTGTAAGTATCAAATGTAAGTAGTGTTGTTAGATTTCAGTAATGGGTAATGAAGCTTTGTTTTGGGTTAGAGGTCTGAGCCATTGGTGTATTGCTTTTTAGGCAAGATCACTCTCAAAGTACCTCTTTAGGGGCACCAAATAGTAAATCCGTGACTCCTTGAGACAGTGAGACTAAGGCTTTCTTCATACGAGCCAAGTAACAAGGCTGGCTTGGTTACTGGGATGAGGTTTGTTGTCTGTTCATGTGGGAAATTTCAGTCTGGTTGACCGGGATGAAATTCAAAAAACAAAATGGTGGAACATAAACGTGTACAGTTCGTGATTGTTGTAGCTTTGTGGACAGTAGTGTAACTTTACTTATAAAGCTAATTTGCATACTTCTGAAGTGGAAATGCATGCAAGCAAAGTTATTTTGTCACAAAATTTTCATCCTGGTTACCTGGGCTGGAGTGTTTATGTGTGAAAACTTTCATCCCTATTGCTGAGAGTTTGGTTGCTAAAACCAAGATCTCAGTTACCACGTCAGCCCAGCGTCTCATGACTACACTGAAATTTTTATCAAGGAAAGAATAATGAGGCAAGTTCTTGGAAACCGAGTCAGCCCAGTTGACCTGAGATTCAAAATGAAGGGGCCCTAAATAAAATCTTTTATGTAAACTTGGGACTTTCCTAATTTTTGCAGAAGAAATTGAGTCCCAGCTGATCTGAGGGGGCATGAAGATGGCAAGACTAATGAAATTTGACTCAAATTCTCTGAGTCATATATGATTACTATGGAGCTTTACAAACTCCAACGGGTACAAAATTCAGCTGCAAGACTTATTTGTAACGTAGGGCGTTTCGATCACATTTCCCCCTCCCTTAAAATGTTACATTGGTTACCCATTAAATTTCGTATTCAGTTCAAGATACTGCTCATTATTTTTAAGGCAATCCATGATCTTGCACCAGCGTATTTAATTGAATTGATTACCCTAAGGACTCAGTGTACATATAATCTTAGATCTACTAATGAGCTTCTTCTTCAGCCTCCTCGAGTAAAAACTCTAAAGACATTAGGTGATCGTAGCTTTGTAGCGGCTGCACCAGCTTTATGGAATAAATTACCATGTGCAGTCCGCCATTCTCAAAACGTACAAACATTCAAGAAAGCCCTTAAGACTCATTTATTTCGGAAAACTTATAATCTATAGAACATCTGATCAAGTATGAATTTATAGTTAATATTATGCAATTTTATAGTTGGAATATTAATTAGCTTTAGATGTTTCCATTTTTTATGTAACTGATTTGATTGTAAATAGTAGAATTCTAGTTTTTGTCATTGTAAAGCGCACGAGAGCATCTTCTCATGTATCGTGCGCTATAGAAGCAATAAAATTATTATTATTATTAATTATTATTAATTGAAATTTTCTCTAGTTTGTGACATGGTGTGAAAAATAACAGTGTCTTTCATTGACAGATTGGAAAAGAATGCCTTGCATGTAGAGAAAAAGTAGCTGTTTTCAACATGTCCTACTTTGCTAAGTTTTATTTAACTGGCCCTGATGCTCAGAAGGCTGCAGACTGGATATTCACCAATAATATGGCAAAACCTCCAGGTACCAAAATGTACTCAGTACATAACTGTGGTTACCGGTACATGGACGTGTGTATTAATTATTTGACTCACACATTATTAGTCCCACACACACATTAATACTAATTAAAATATAGATAGGACCCTGCGCACGCTCTGATTGGTCAAAAACCTATGTTTTATCAGAGTATAAAACAGAGAAAAAGCGTGTTTTATTGTTTTGCGCGCGTAAAATCTATATTTTAAAGCAAATGAAGAAGCCTAAGCTGTGTATTACACCGTGATAAAACACTCTGATCATTTGAGAACACTCGAGAAATGTAGAAAACACTCGCCTGCGGCTCGTGTTTTCTACATTTCCCTCGTGTTCTCAAATGACCATCGTGTTTTATCACAGTGTAATACAAGGCTTAGGCTTCTTTATTTGTTAAATATTCAGATATAAGTTGCAATTTACAAGGCATGAGAAATTGTAAAATTGTGAAACTCATCAAATTACATGTACATCTAGAAAATATCCACCCCTATATCAAGAAAGGTTTCTTGCTCTAGACCCCATTCTCCCACCTCACCCCATCTGTAGACCTGCAAATTCCGGTTAGCTTTATAAAGTCTTGTATGCTTATAATTGGCCTTTTAAATGTCCTTACCTGCAAAATTTCCTGTGATTTATATATTTGGGTAGATATGATGGCTATTTTCAATCTTCACCCTTCACTTCAATCGGCTCTTTAAACTCCCTTGCTGGCAGAATGTCCAGTGATACTTATTCTTATGCCCTTCATCCTTCACCTTTCACCCCTCATGCTTCACCCTTCTTCCTTCACCAGCATCCTTCACCCTTGACTGTTCATGCTTCATCCTTCACCTTTCATCTTTTGCCCTTCACCCTTTACATTTTACCCTTCACCCTTCACCACTTCACCTTTCATCCTTCACCATTCACTCTTTACCCTTTAACCTTCATCCTTCACTCTTCATCCTTCTCCCGTGACACCCTTCATTTGTCAACCATCATCATCACCCTTCATTCTTCACTCTTCCTGTAATCTACAGTCAAAAAGCTCAAGTTTTTTGACTTCATAACTAATATCTCCTGGATAACTGATTTATTATTCAAAAAATTCACAGGTGCCACTACTTACACCTGTATGACAAACAAAGATGGTGGTGCCGAGGCTGATATCACTGTCAGTGTCTTGGAGAATGGTGATGGTTCAAGTGTAGTAAAACCGCAATTTGAGGGTGAGCAATGAAACAAATTCAAGTTTGTGACCCTTTAAGTGTAAATGTATGAGAACAACCAGTTATTTCATTTGCTCACTGCATGCTCACCTGATCACTCACTTGCAAATAGTACAGAATGAAATTGTTTGATATACTTCTAGCCTCATTTTGTAAAACGTCAATGTTGGGATAACACTAGCGCTGCAAGTTATGTTGGAAGTGAAGCATTTAAAGCCTGACAACATGGCTGTGTGTGTTCAAAAACTGAAGTCAAATCAGCTAACCAATCTAACTTTATTCCATTACTATGCTTTAATCAATCTCCAGGTGATGGATTTTACATTGCAGTCGGTGGTGGTATAGGCCAGCATGGTTGGTGCCATATCCAAAATATTCTTCAAGACAAACAATATGATGTTAAATTTGAAGATCACTCAGAGAAAATGGGAATGCTGAGTATACAGGGACCAAAAAGGTAAGTGACCAAATGCTAAATAGCTAAGTAAATGCAGCTATTATTATATGGCTAGCTCTGAGAGTGGGCAAGATGAACCAAATTGGGCACTGTGATTGGCTACCCGAGCAGGCAAGATGAGCCTATCTAATGCCCCCTGGGGACTAGCTGCTGTGTCATGCAAGAAAAATTTCCCCAAAAGCCAAATAATAAAATCCTTTATTTACCAAGCCTTCTTTTTTTGCGAGTTTATGGACCTCGACTCCATCTTGGTCCATAAAGACGCAAAAAGAACTTGGCCAATATCCAGCCATCTTGACCTCACACTTGGTCAATAACCCATACATATTGTGAAAAACTACAGCTGCAGGATTTGAAGCCTTTGACACCATGTGAGTGACTTCTAAGGGGTACTGCTATGTAACTGGCCAGGATATGTTTGACATTCTATCTTGGGCTACCAGGCAGTTAAGTATTATGTAAGCTTGTAGCACCAACACATTGCCTGTGACCATACATCTTGTGTGATTTCTTTTCAGTCGTGAGTTACTCCAGTGTCTGACGTCAGCAGATCTTAGCAATGAGGCCTTCCCTTTCTCCACTCACAAAGTCATCAATGTTGCTGGCCATGACGTCCGTGCTCTTAGGATTACTTTTGTTGGTGAACTTGGTTGGGAGTTGCACATCCCCTATGACTCATGTGTGCGAGTGTATGAGGCAATCATTGAAGCTGGAAAAAAGTTTGGCATTGTAAATGGTGGCTACAGAGCTTTGGATTCACTCAGTGCTGAGAAAGGTTACAAACACTGGCATCAGGATTTACGACATGATGATACTCCTCTGGAGGCAGGATTGGGTTTCACTTGCAAACTGAAATCAGATACTCCATTTCTTGGAAGGGAAGCCCTTGAACAACAGAAAGCTGAAGGTCTTAGGAGGAGATTAGTATGCTTCACCATTGAAGAGTAAGAAACGCTATTATTATAATCAATGTATAAGTTGTCACTAGATTTGTGATAAATACAGATGTTGCAGTGACTTGATCAAGACCCATACACTTTAAATGCATGGGAAAGTGGGCTTGCCCCCACTGTGTGCGCAAGACGCCACCGCGTCAACTGGCTCCATAAATGGAAGAAGTCTTTTAATTAAGTAGAATGAAAAATTTTAAGATGTAATGCATGTCAGAAGTGGCACACTGCAATATTGTGCAGCTCCAAAAAATAGCTGTACCCACCACAAAGAAACTCAAGGGAAAGAAGGGTCTGAAAAGCCAATTTTTTTCAGGGAAAGGTTGGGGCTTGTAAATGAATGGAATTTCCAGAGGGGTGTGAGGTTCAAGCCAAGGAAATTCAATGAAAAGAGCAAGGGTATTTCCTGGAACAACAATTAGCTCACATCATTCATTTGTATCTTGTATTTACAGGCACAAGGCTCTTCTTGGTCTTGAAGCAATATGGCGCAATGACAAAGTTGTTGGCTTCATCCGAAGAGGAGAGTATGGTTATGCAATAGGCAAGAGCATGGCTTATGGATATGTTAAAGATCCTAGTGGCAAGCCAGTGACCACAGAGTTTTTAAAGTCAGGCAAATACAATATTGAATCGATGGGGGAACTGTTTCCTGCACAAGTACACATCAAAGCACCATTTGATCCAAAAAATCTTAGAGTACAAGGAATTTATAGTTAATGTAATGTTACCAAGTATCATAGCTCTGCATTCTGAAGCAGAAGTATAAAGCAAGAGTTCCTCAAACATTAAGCCATAGTTTTGACAGCCTTTGAGCTTTAAATAATAATACAAACGATACTATTTCCCTCACCTGTCTTCATACTACAACTACTTTTTTGGAGAAATTATTTCATCTATAAATGTCAGACTGATGAAAATTTCTCTTTTGCCATGTCCATTGTCAGTAATGTAAATAGCATACAGTGAACTTGAGTGTAAAGGAAGTGGACCAAATTGGTTCTCAGCATGTGTTGTGGCAAGTTGAAGAATTTGCAATGTCACTGATGTTGAATCGTGAAACAGTAGGCAAAAACTTTTCCCCATCTTCCCTAGTGTAATTAACAATCCTTGTTCCTTTTTGTCTTATCAGCACCACTTTTGAGATTTAGTAATCATGTATGCTTTACATGTAAACATTGGAGTTCTCTCAATCTTCAACCAATTACTGCATCTGTCAGGTCTTATATCCGAGTTTGTACTGTTCTTGAGATGAGAACACCTAAATTTCAGTTACTTTTAGTTAGAAAACTGAATAAAATGACGTTTTGTACAGTTCTGGAGATGAGAACACTTAAATTTCATAGTTACTTTTAGTTAGAAAACTGAATAATATAAATAATGTGGACTTGGTTCATATCAAAGCTAAATTCCATGGGTATCCAATTATTTTGAGACATCTCATTTTTTACTGTCCATGGAAATGATAAGATCTGACTAATATGACGAACAAGGTTAGGTAACATGTGAAAATTTACAGATTGAAATAAAATGAAGAATGGAAGATGTATTGACTTGTGTTATACAACTGTCACCACTTCAGTGTTACTACTTGAACATAATCCATCAGTCTTGAATATTTGTTGTTGTATACAAAATGTGTGCACGAGGATTGATAGATCTTTCAAGGAGGAGGGGGTACACAAAAACTCAACCTTTTCAAGGAAAGTTTGAACTAAAGAGGCTTGGGGGAGGGTTCAAAGTAAAAATACCCTTGAGGGGGAGGGGTATGATTCTTTGGTGGAAGACAATGGGAAAGAGATTTGAGCAAAGGAGGGTACGTTTGCAGTAATTCCTATCGGTTTATCAAGGGGCAGAGGAAGGGAAACTTAATCGTTTTCATTTTCTTGTAACTGAGTAGTGCCCAACATGAAATCACATTATAGTTGTGGATATTATCAATCTCTCAGTCCGTAGCAATCATTACCCTTGACAAAGTGATCCCAGTTGCCACACTAGTCAATTGCTAAACCACAGTCCAGTCAATCAAAAAGACAATCAAATCTTTCTGTGCTGGGCAAGATTCATTTATCCACATTCAAATCAACTGAATATTTAAGTGCAATTTACCTTTTTTGTGAGACTTGAAATCAGAATAAAACAATTCAGCATGCGAAGATAATTGTCTGATAGTGCAAGGGAATAGTTTTAAATATTATAGTAGTTAGCTAGGTGGGGGGGGGGGGGGAGGGGGTTAGTGAAAATGACGGTCAGGCTACACCATCCTAGGGCAAGGCTGTAAACAAGTTTCCTTTGAGTCCCATGGTAATGACAGTGGTTTTTGGCTTCATCTGCACTTGATTAACTATAAATTAAACAAATTTCCCACTCCAAAATACAGATTTATTTTAGTCTGAAAAGTTAAATTACTTATTTTAGAGTGTGGTTGCCACTTAAAAATATAAACATTATTAAAACGGCATTGGTTAAAATAAACATAGGGCTGGCAAATTTGATTACAAGCTCATATTTGGCCACAAGAATGTCAAACTTCCCAATAATTTTTCAGCATCAAGCAACTTTTGTGAGTACTGGGAAGTAAAAAAAAAACAGTGATTCACACTACCTAATGATCTTATTAGAGCCCTAAATCAAGAAAACCAACTCTGACATAACTGGGTCTTCTGATCTTTCAAAGACTTGACAAACTTAGCTTTTTTCATATATTTTTGTTATATTTCATCCATTTGACATCATATTTCCATGTTAAACTATCAGTTCTTAAAGATACAATTTCTGCAGGATCCAGATCCACTACTTTTTTTGAAATGTTATTAGTGAGAGGGGCAGCTTGGTTGTGCCAGGTTGGGAATTTAAAAGCTTTAAAAATAACCTGAAGTAAGAACTACTCAAGGCAGAAAATAAGCATGTTAACTAACTCCTACAGCTGCACAAGTGGTTTCATGCACTGAAAACATGCATACAAAACATTTACGACCTTGGCAAAAAGATTCATGATCAGTTTGAAAACACCTTTCACCAGAACAAAGGAAACCAGCAAATGTACCAAGGCAAAAATTGAGCCATGACATGTAGACTGTTCACAGTACCCTATTTTTCCGTGCGATCGTAGATGTGGATATTGGCCCTTAATGCGAGCGAAACTGGGGATAGTACAAAATGCCAGTGGGTGGGAGTGGTGGAGGGCACAACCGGTGGAAAAAATAGGGAGACTGTAACAGCTTCACTCTGTCTCGTGTTGAAGGGGCGTGGCCGAATTTTGGCACCTCCATTGATCAAATCAATTAACAATCTCCCCTGGAGAAAAAGCCTGTCAAATCAGGGAAATGTGATATTGATTATGTGTTGCTATACAGTTGTAAATTTTTGAGACATTTTATTAAGGATCTTCAAGTTAGCATTGCTCACGAAATCGATTCAATGCAGTTACTAAGTTGAGTTGAATAACTGTGGGAGGAAAAATCTCTTCTCTGACTACGACAAAGTGCGCAAGTTGAGATGCATGCCATGTTTGTGGCATTAAGTTCAAAATTTCAGTCGGTGATTACGGTGTACCGAACAAGTACATTTCAACTGGAAATCTATTTAAGATCTCTGAATGGGCTGGAGTTGACAAAATTCGGCATATAATTCATGGTAGGACACATATAGTCTCCTTCCCCCTTTACCCCTTAAATGCTAACTGCAAGCAAACAGCAGTAATTAAAACCAAACCACAAGCAAACACAGTATTTAATTGCTGCGGTTTCGTTTTAATTACTGCTGTTTGCTTGCGGTTAGCATTTAAGGGGTAAAAGGGGGAAGGAGACTATGTGTCCTACCATGAATTATATGCGCAAAATTCGCCCAGCAATTCTTTTGAAAATACATCACGATGTTGAAATGGATCCGCAAGATGGAAAATCTTCCTGTGAACGAGAAAAAGCCTCTTTTTGCTCACGCTTTAACACCAATCTTCCAAGACTAGAAGCAGACAGACGATCAAAATCAAAACAGTCTCTGAAATCGATGCCACTTTGGCCTGAGCCAAAAGTGATGAATGCCAATTCCTATCACTCAAATTGTCACCGCAATCTGTGCTCTGATGAACTCTATTGTGCCTTGACCAATCAGGTGTTGCCGTTGCTGGAGCAACTAACTCTGTGAATGCCAGACAAAGTGAAGCTGTTAGTCTCCCTATTTTTCCGCCCCCTCACCCCACGCTATTAATCCCACCACCCCTACGCAAGAGCATTTTGTTTTCTCCCCAGTTTTGCTCGCATCAAGAGACCAAGATGGCGGCCCAGTTGAACTGAGCAATCAACATCTACGATCTCAGCTCAGGGAAAAATAGGGGACTGTGAACAGTCTATGACATATGCATGAAAACAAATTATCAAGATAAACTTGAAAATATGTTGTAGTGTCTTTTTTCCATCCATACCTCTTTGTCATTTTTCTTTTGAGGTCTTTCACAGTATTAAGCCATTGCTTGAAATTGCAATGATTAAAATATCTCAACTATCACAGATTTAGATAAGAATGGTTAGTTGGTGCTGAAATTGCGTAAAATAATGTGCCCTCCCAGGTAGCACTTTAAGGTGTCACCAGAGAAAAAGACAAAGTAGCATCATTGGCTACCTTGAGAATAAGGAGTTACTAAAAGTTTTGCAAAACATTCCAACATCTTAACTCTCTAGAGACTTGTAAACATGTAAGGACTAAAACGGTGCCAAATGTGTGGTTCAAGAAAATATCTATACTGACCCCAAGGAAGGTTTAGAAAATAAGGTGTAGCAGAAAGCCAAATGGTAAAAGTACAAAACTAGTCCAGAATCTTCAGAGGTCTGGGAGGGTTAAAACAAAAAACCTTCCGTACGAGGAGTACACAGTATGGATATTAACTGGAATATCAACATCATTTTTTTGTTAAATAATTTTGATCTGAAAACAGAATTTTGGGCAATACTTGATGTCTTGTAATAAGCTTAAGAGACTGCTCAAACCTAAACATAAAACAGAATTAATAGTAACATGAATATTTGTAACTTAAACTTATTTTTGACAACCACTCTACAGGTTACACATCCAGTATAATGAAGAAATAATATTATAAATTTTCACAGAATCCATTTGCTGGAGTTTTCACAGTAAATGCCGGGGGGAGGAATTCCAAAAAAAAGAGGATGGGGGTGCTCGTCAGAAATTTTAAAAAGAATCCCTAAGAGATACCAAGATCCTGTTTTGTGGGTGGGGCTTGAAACTTTTTCCACCCCTTTCCACCCTTAAACTGATAATGACGTTTTTCAGCTCAATACCCTCAAAAGTACCGCAAAAACTCCTACTGTAGAACCTTTTCAGGCTGAACTCCCTAACAGGTTAATCTGTGTGTTTTACACTCCTAAAACGTACAAGCACTCCTGTCCTTTTTAAATGGGAGCACCTCCCCCCCTGGAATAAATGTTACTTTGCCTTTGTTGTACACTGAGTAACCTAAAAGTTGATATAACCCAGTTAAAAAAGGTGATTCTTTAAGCTTTCTACAAAAGCTCTGTGTCATATTGGTTTTGAATTCTTGTATCATAGTGTCATTCCTATTTTGTTTCAAATTGATTTAAAAGATAGTAACACCACAGCTATATTACTTAAGATATCCATAACCTAAGGTCTAGTTTGAAACCAAATTACGAAACATGAAACAGAATTGTTATTGCATATAAGGACAGTCAACTGGTGACAATTAAAATCTGTATTTCTTACAAGTTGAACCCACAATGCCTTGAATAAGACAGTTCCAACATCTTGCATTGACCAAAATGTAACTGAATCTGCGATCTGAATCCATTCTCCACACATAGCACAACACCAACACTTGAATACCAATGTCAAAGTTATCTTTTTGTGGAATGAAGGAGTTCTGACAAAGAATCACTTGCATTAATCTGTCCAGTAAGACTCAACATAAAAAGACGTTCTAAACTCTTGGTGCCAATCGATCTCAGTTCTGGCAACCTTAGAAGAATGTTTCCAAAGCGATTGGGTTCAGTGGGGTGAAAATTGTTGTTATATTCCAATAGTGAGGCATGGACTCTGTCTTGTAGTTTCTCAATAAGCTGCTGGTCATAAAGACCTTTGACATCTAAACAGAGACATAAAGCAAATAAGTACTAAAACTCGACAACTCACTTGGGGTAATTGGGTTTTTTATTGCCTAGTAGACTGTTGAAATATCCCCCCACCCCCGCCACCCCAAACACAACTGAAGGTTATGTGCATTTATGGTCTGCCATCGTCACTATATGATGGCTAGATGTGGTAATAAATTCAGTAATAAATAGGTCCATCACTCACATAAATGATAAAATTAAGTATCAGTACGTAATTTGGACAAAAAGGCTTAGGACGAGTAGAAAGAACTAGGGTATGAAATACCACTTTATGGCCTTAAAACATGTGCCAGTAAGCAATTTGCCATCAAGCAACTGTAAAAAGAACACTTTGAACTAATCAAGACCAGGCAAGAGGAAGCACAATTTAAAATTGGAACAGGTAAAGTCTGCATACGAGCCAAGTGCCCCATCAGGCCGGAGCTTATCCCGGTTTCCTTAGCATGAAGCGACTGAGAGTATTTCTACGCCCCCCTGGATGGGATGCTAGTCCATCGCAGGGTTACCCCCCAGCATTAAATTCGCCGGTACCCATTTATACACCTGGGTGGAGAGGGGCACTGTGAGAGTAAAGTGTCTTGCCCAAGAACACAACACAATATCCCCGGCCAGGGCCAGAACCAAGACCGCTCGATCCGGAGACGAGCGCACTAACCATGAGGCCAACACGCCTCTCACAGTGCAGTGCAAGAATAACAGTGCAAGAATAAAGCCAGAGCTGAAGTTATGAGTTGAGAGCCCGAATTATATAAACCCAGACAGGGTTGTCAGTAGGTTTTTGAGTAGCAGGTTCCATCCAAAAAGTAGGTGGCTATTTCCATTTGATTTCTCTAATATCACGCTCAGAACTGACCTACTAACATTCCGAGTAACCGGCGCAGTATTCAAAATAGCCGGTGAAATGCGCCGGTTGCCGGCTTATTTTGACAACCCTGCCCAGATCCTAAGTTAATAACATAATACTTCTAATAAAGGAACAAAATACTAAATTGACAATTAAATCAATATTATTACATAAGGGACAAACATTATCAGAGAATACAGAGGGCTATAGAGAGAAGAAATAAGAGTATAAAATTCATCATTCAATAAGCAACAAGTAAACTGAACATGAACTTGTGCCAAAAGAATGTTAAAATAGAGCTACAACTAAATGTTAATTTTCCAACCTGGGTTTAAGAGAATGATAACCTTTATGCAAACAAATTCTGCATCATCCAGATTCAGTTCTTTAAACTTTGCTGTGAGTTGCATAACACGATGCATAATGTCACCAATTCCAGTGACTTCTGCCGTAGAAAAGTCCAACACTTGCCCTTTACAAAGGAGCACTCCATTGTCTAAATGCAAAGATTGTTTTGTCAGATTGATCAGCATAAGTTCAATCCAAGCACTTCTTGAAAGAACCCGTTTATCGCTCTCACTGATGTCATGAAGCAACGGCAAGCATTTGAACCATTCAAGGTTTCTCTTAATCTGCTCCTCTGCTTGTTGAGTGACATGAGCTAGAGTCTTTTGTCCAGTATCCTCCAGCTGGCATCCCTGGCAAACTGTGGATAGGTGATCAGCTGGAGGTTCATATCTCAAAAGTTCTTTAATAAATGGAGGAAAAGTTTTTGTTGGGATTTTCATGATTGGGACAGCATCTACATGGTCTGAACTTAAACTGCTTGAAGACGAGCTTTTTCTCGGCTGTTTGGCGGCTGGTTCAGATTTGACGCGTGCATTAAAATTAAAAGATGTGTTTTTGTGTTTTCCACCAGGTGTCCGATCTTCACGAACAGCTGAAAAAAATAAATCCGAGAGGAAAAGAAATCAGTCTGTTTAAAGCATACTGAGAACTGTTACTACAAAGCATGACATTCTACTATATGTATTGTAACGCGCGCGGGCAACAACAACTTTCACTCAACGACTCCAACAGCCAACGGTTTAATAACTTGTCTCCTAGCGTTCAGCTTAACTCCACATGTCAAGTCTACTAGAGCACACACACAACTACACAACGCGAGTCCCCTATATATCCTGTCTTACGAGTACATTGCGCATTCATTACTCGCCATAACCGTCTTAGCATTCGTGCGAGCATCCTATTCAAATACAACCGTTATACATTTTAGCACGCGCATCTTAGCTCGTGCAATCACGCTATCGATTTCGTTACAGTATGTTACAGATTTTACAGTTACCTATTAATGCATACAAAGTTACCATTTATTAGTTCATTGCATCCCTATTGCACAAGACAGACTTTTTTGATAGCAGGTGGATGAATAAATGACACTAACCTTCTTTCAGCATGCCAGCTTTAATGCACTTTTGCAATCTACAAAACTGGCATCGGTTTCTGTGGCGTTTATCAACGGGACAGTCTTGAGTCAAGTTGCGACAAGAATAGACTTTCTTATTTTGAACACTTCTTTTAAAAAATCCTTTACAGCCCTCACAACTTGTAACACCATAGTGATGACCTGTAGCTTTATCAGAGCAGATGACACAAATATCATCATCAGCGGGTGAAGGTTGTTGCGGGGTGCCTGGAGTTGATGGTGTTCTTGGAGTCAGGGGTGACAGTGAAGGTATTGTTACTGAGGGTGTGGCTGGAGCAATGTCAGGATCTGGCTCTCTAACATTCCCCAAATTGCTACTAACAATAACAGAATCTTGCGCTAAACAAGGACCCATATCAACTTCACTCTTTCTATTAGCTTTTGGAGATGTGCTACAAGACTCAGCAAATTCATTTTGTGTGTTGGTACCAGTGTGTGTTTCCTGGCTTGTTAAAGATGAGTTTCCACTGAACTGTATCAAAGATGGAGCATGAGAATATTGGTGCAGAGCAGAATGTTGCGCTGCTGCTAGTTGGGGTGAAAAGAAATGAGGAGTGTAGAAAATGCTGCCTTGGGCCAAATACGGCGAAGCAATGGATACCATTCCTCTTTCCCCTTGAACTAAAGGAGGTTGAACAAGTAGTGGCTGTCCATTTGATGCCACCAAAATGGCACGAGGAAACACTTTAGGCTCTGTAGGGGATGGCAATCCATTGACATGTGAACTAGTACCTAGAAAAAAAGAAACAATGAGTGAGTGAGGGGATACTTTATTTACCCTCAGATTTTAGAGTAGCTTTATCATAGCTAATATCTCTGAGCATATCCCACCCCAGCCTTCAGTATAATAACAAAGGCCACACCACAACACGGGGAACTTTTACGTCCCCTGCTAACCATAACATCGAAGATGCAGGAGACGGGGCCTACAGTTTATAGTCCTTATCCAAGAAGACCTGACCATCTCACGATTTGCAGATATCGTTACAATGGTAGCACGTTTTCCTCAGTTATTTTAAGACCCAGAGAGTTGGTCCGGTCTAGGGCTCAAGCCCACGACCTCCCACACAGCAGACTGGCGCTCTACCAACTGAGCTAACCAGGCTCAGACTAACTAAGTAAGGGTTCAACCTTCATTCTCTGACAAAATTCTTAACAGGAAAACTTTCCCCTGGTACAGTATTTTTCATACATGGCCAATAATTTGACTTACATAAAAGTCTTATATCTGGGGAGGTAGATGCAATTTTACATCTGAGACTAAATTCAGGAAAAGCTACATTTCTACAGAAACTTCTGTCTTCATCGCTAAGAATCTTGGAAAAATTTTAATTTATGACCCTGATTTATACAATACCGTTGATTGCGTCTACCTGTGAACGCACTCGCGCAAAACATGTTTTCACAAGACGTTAAAAGTCTGAGTTTCACGTGTCAAACTTTCAAGTTTTCCCGCCCAACTGTGAAGTTTTACTTCTCAACACTGTTCAAAGGGAAAATGATTCTAATCAACAAGAAAGGAAGAAATGATCAGAAAGGCGTCCCACTTTCAACGATTTGCGGAATCAAGTGACAGATCTTGTGCAGGATTATTCTTTCTCAGAAGCTGGGCGAAGATTGGGGTGCAGTTTCAAAAATCGTTATAAGCACTGTCAAAAGCACTACACTTCACATTTGGGTGGGAAAACTTCAATGTTTGACACCTGAAACTCAGACGTTTGACGTCACATGAAAACATGTTTTGCATGGGTGCGTTCACGGGTAGATGCAATCAACGGTAATAAATATGATTAAATTTTGTTTTCAGTTATAGAAGAACATACTACTGGATAACTAATCATTAATAATGTCACCAGTTTAAAACAAAGGAATAATAACAGGTATAAGAAACAATCAATTTTTCTGTAACATTACCTAGAAAGAAAGTCGCAGACTCATAGAATGATGCATCTATCGATCTTTCTAGCAAAGTCTCAAATTTGCCATAAACTAGTACTTAAAACCAAACACCATTTACATTGCATCCAGTGGATTCCATTTACCTGGTGGCTGCTTGGCATTTACAAGGCACAAATATGTGACTTTTGAGGTTTGGTACAGCAGCCATGTCGCATGGCGGGAACAATAGATTCTTTTTCCTATGGGAAAAAAATGTTCTAGTGCAAAGCATTTTCATTGTTCCTGCCATGCAATGTGGCTGCCGAGCAAAAACTCTATAGTAATCTGTTTTTCAATAACACCAACATATCTAGACAAGACAAGACAACTTTATTTAACCAGGGTAGCCCAATCAGCTGCAAAGCTGGTATCCTTAGGGGCCCTGGGTTCAATAAGACTTACATATACACATTTACAAGAAAATCACAAGGTTAAGTAAAATTAGCTAAAATTACAGGAAGAAAAAAAAAGTCAGATAAAATGTCCTTTAAGAAGGCGTTTAAAAATTGCTAGAGAACTTGCCTCTTTGATTTCGCTTGGCAGTGAATTAAAAGCTAATCATCCTGAATTCTTAAAAGTTCGCCCCCCAAGAACAAGATTTGTTTTATTTGCGTGAATATTTCTCCTCTGCCTAGTGTTATAATTGTGTACATCATTGTTTACTTTAAAATAATTTTTTAAATATGTAGGAACGAAATTCCGTAAACATTTGTATACTAAAATACATTTGCGTATTTTTCGCAGTGTTTCTAAAACTGGTCAATTTACAATATGTCAGGCTAGTCGCTTGGATACTTTCTTGTGAACATCTTCAGTGTGTGCTTTCCACTTCAGTTCCTCATCGAGGGTAACGCCCAAGTGTGTGAATTTACTGACCATCTCAACATTGGTACCACTTATGGTGATGTAAAAGTTTGCAACAGCTTCCAGCCTTTGTCTCGTCCCAAAAAGCATTCCCTTTGTTTTCTCTTTGTTCAGAACCAGTCGATTTATTTCCATCCAAGTTACAACCCGCTTTAAGTCTTCTTGTAGAGCCTTCTTAATCTCCTTTGGGTTTGCACCCGAGCAATAGATGACTGTATCATCAGCATACATACTGATGTGCGTGTTTTTGAGACAGCTTGGCAGGTCATTGATGTGCATAACGAAGAGCAGTGGTCCCAGCAGGGATCCCTGTGGAACACCATACTCAATGGGGAGGCTTGGTGACAAGTCCTGTCCAAATCGTACTCGTTGTGTACGAGATCCTAGGTAGTTCTGGAACCATGTGAGACTTTTCCCTCTGACACCATAGTGCTCTAACTTCTGTAACAAACAGTTATGGTCAACTAGGTCGAAAGCCTTCTTTAGATCAATGAAGACGGAGCCAGTCATTTGTTGATTATCCATGTGTTCCAAAATCTGATCAGTGAGATATGTCACAGCAGTTTCGGTAGAATGTCCTTTTTGGAATCCAGATTGGTACGCTGACAGAACTTCGTTTACTTCAAGAAATTTCACAAGCTGTACTTGGATTGCACGCTCCATAACCTTGGAGACTAGGGGCAACACGGATATAGGCCTATAATTACTTTCTTCGGTTCTTTTACTGTTCTTGAATATAGGCGTAACTTTCGCTTCTTTGAGTTCTGGTGGAATTTCGCCAGTTGAAATAGTCAAATTAATGATGTAATGTAGAGTATTAAAATACATGGTATGGAAGAAAAACAACATTCAATCTAATGTTTTTCCAATATCTAAAAAACAAGTTGATTGATTCTTACATCACAAGTTGAACACAGAAATTCTCCCTAACTGTTTTGAAAAAATTGTTTTACAAAAACCTAAACTAGCAAATTTTAAGGTAAACCAACAGACAGCTTGCCAATGTTTTTGTTTTCTGTCTGTCTGATGTTGTATTAATGTTAAAAAGAAATTAGACAATAATTATTGGTCTCTTTGGAAAACCTGGCGATATCATCTGTGCTGTTCACTCAATTATATTTTGAACATTTTTTCATATTAACTACTCCTTCTCCTTGCATAAAACATTTCCAGGTTGCCAATAACAACCAAACCCAATCACAGCACATCAATAACGCTTTTAACAACACACATGTACAAACATCCTGTCCACTGACACATGCCTCTGATATCATATTTAATTTGGTACTGGTAAAAAAAAAATGAGTCATCCTTATATTCAAATAGCAAAAATGCATAGCTGTATAAAAACCAAAATACAAGAAACATCACAAAGGCTGCATGAAACAAGTTCCAGCCCTCAATGTTTACAAGTACAATTTCACTGTTGGAAGTGCACCACAGGGTGTGTTCATCAGTTGAGTTTTGCATCAACACATGATTGAACAGATCTAGGCAACTATCATGCAACATAAAAATCTTAATGCTAGCTCCGTTCTTTTACATGATAGAACACGAAATAAACTGTAGCGAGCTGATTATTTTACCCTCCCAATCTATTCTATAAAATAGCAGAGTAAGACTGTGGTAGATATCTGCATTGATCTTCTAAACACGCTTGTCCTTAATTGGTAGTCTTTTCAGATTCAAAACAATTTTTCCAAATATTTTTCACTGGATCTGATCAATTCTATAACGGGTCAGGAAATTCTCTCACTTTGAAACTACCAGTGCATAGACAGTCCAAACTGAAAAATATGAATACATTTCCCAACAAATACAGATCTGTACATTATTATATCTGATCCTTCCTCTAGAACACTCTCTTGAAGGAGATTTGTTTTGTTCTTAAATATTCATGTTGTATGTTTACTTTTACATTGATGTTATCCATGTTGCCAAAGCCACTCCTACCTACATGTAATTTCAAAATCAATATCATCACATAAAAGTTCGTGTCTGATGAAGTCTACAGTGCTGTTAACATGGAGTAACTAACGTCCACCTCAAGAACACAAAGAAGATCGACTGGACACAAAAACAGAAACTTTCTCAACATCCCTATTATTGGTGAATGTCTAAGTTACGTTCATTTTTCACACCCTTTACAGTTTAAGGTGAACTGTACAATGTTTATGTAAGCTTTAGCACCAAAATAATTATTAGAAATTTAAATCGTACATAGGTTTATAAACTACGGAAATCCTTTCGATGAGAACAAATTTTGGAAATAATATACAAGCTTATCAATAATTAAATCACAAAAATTGATAATTTACGTCCTATAGTCTTGCATTTCCATTGCCGAGGGCATCAACTAATTTGAATGGAAAGATAACTTCTTGCTCTTCTTCGTATAAAGAGAATATCTATATATACTACGTTATTCGTCATCGAAAGCTATGTTCAAATGTTAAATTCGGCTGTCGGCATGTTTTAGTCGTCCTTTATCTGAATAAACGAGGAAGGAGATTAGAAATATTACAAATAAAGGGCTATTCAATCGATAAATTTCCCTGAATGGAGCTAGTGCCCGGAGGTATATAGTAAGCTCATGAGGTTAACTGTTTTTATAGTTCGATGATTACGAGTAAACCAAAATGACAAATATTAGCTTAATCGTTATTCCCACAATCTGATGAGAGCATGAGATGTACATGTGGAACGTGTTGCACTGCACACTTGCAGCAGACTTTAACATGTGTCTGAACTGCAATGCGATACAGTTTAAGCTTATTTTTCACCGGCGGAAGTAGGTCTCGAACACAAATGGCTGTAACTAACGTTCTAAGATCAGCGATAGGCCTTTCAGACCGTTTGTTAACAAACTAAACGGCTTACGAAATGCAAACACATGTCTACGTGGCTAGCATACAAATTGTGACCCATCAAAGAATTCTCCTTTTGTCGGAGAACTCGAGATAAAAATCAATACAACTTTCATAGGCCCTGGCGATCCAGAGGGAGAAGCTACAGTCTCATTACAAGCCACGACAAAAGAAAAACAAACAAAATGTGGTCTAACTTCTGAATGAGCCATTCTAACACGTTCTTGTGAGACAAGTGCTATCTACAATCGACCAGAGCGCGTGTTTACAACTTACTGATTCTCTCGCGAGTTCCAACGTTCCTTCCATCTTCGACGGACATTCTTCCTCAATGACCGCCAGTTTACTAGGATAAAATCGGCTTTCTAGTCTCGGAACCTTCCACGAACTGCATGACAAGCATAGAACACGGCAGCAAAACACAAAGTGACGAAAAAGGTGAGACAGAAATTTTAGTAGTTCAGACCAGACGAGCAAACAGTACCTTATCACTGCGCCATCGGTCCTTGACGGGAAAATATCACGAGAACATCCGGGACCTTTTATTGCGCATACTCAATTAGCGGTTCGTGAGGTCTGCTCCGGCACAAATCGATTATTTTGATGTTTTGAACCGAACTGAATGACTAAAAATAATGAACGTTTTTGTAGGAGATTAATCAGGATTAAATCCTGAATTTTTCGGAGTCTCTACGCGGCCACGTGTAAAATTTTGATTTATATCTTCTGATGAAATAATGGACTGTTATTTCAATGATGTTTTTTCTCCTTTCTTGCGGTTGCACATTGCTACGTGACTGAAAAAAAGAACAGGCACGCACGTGGAAACATGACTGCCCTTTCAATGAATGGAAGGTTCTCTCCGATTTAAGTGACCCAGATTGAGCTTAGACCCTGTCATACCTGCCAACCCCCAGAGTACAAAAGTCTGAAGACGTCTAGAAATCTTTGCATTGTGAGAATGTCATTAAAGATGGTGGTCACCCAACTAGTTTAGCTCTTTAGTTATTTTGGGTGACCAGCAACTGTATGTATTTTTAATTTATTTCTTGTTCAATTAGTTATTTAGTTAATGTTACAGTTCAAATAAATCTTGTTGTTGTTGTTGCTGTTGTTGTAAAGACAATGTCCTGGAATAGCCTCCGAAAATTACCCAAAAGGCATTCCGAGAGACCGCCGGAGATTTAATAAAAAACTTGGAGACTCCCGGGAAAACCGGGAGAGTTGGCCAGTTGGCAGGTATGCCCGCTGTAGACAGCTTAGTCGGAGAGGCTTAAATGATATTAAATGAGGGGAGGGGGCGCGGTGGGGTACTCTGTAAATCTTTGGGTAGGGATGTGCCGCTGGGGCACTGAAACTCTTACTAGACCATGATCAGTTTAATTTTGTAACCCTATTTTAGAATAGGCGCGAAGAAACCTCTAACCCATCATAGACTAGGTGTTTCCCATGCAGAAACTTTGTCACCACCGCATTCCCTCCTACACTAACTAAAGTCACTCAGTCCGATTTTCAATTTCTCAGTATATTCTAGACTAAACTGTTTATACAATAACCACTTTTCAGGGAAGTTTATACTCTATTCTAGACCAAAACTGAACTGCCTTAAACCTTCCACAACGGCAAATGTGCATGTTACTCGCACCAATTATTTGAAGACGAGTTTCTCATACGGCGCAGCCAGGTTGTGGAACGGCCTATCTAGTGACCTTCCTGCAGCAACATCTTTGCATGATTTTAAACTTCACTTATGTCGCCACAGTTTTGAATGAAATATGGACTGATAGCGACAGCCAGAGCCGCGCCTTTACAAGCTGACGTTCGATCTCACCCAATAGAAGAACTGTAAACCACCATAATACTATCAGTGATATGTGCTGTATATCAGAAATACATGCATAAATACTTTTACGAGTTTTAACACGGCATCTTTGTAAAGCAGCTTTTAGTATGTAGTTTAGGTTAATTAGTTTAGTTAGGGATAATTAGCTGATCTTTTATCATTTTATAATCTTTGCTGAAGGATTTATCGTGTATAAGTTACCATACCATATCATACGATATGGGAGTACCCTCCCTCGGGTAAGGGGCATCAAGTGAAGTTCTTACACAAAATAGCAATATAAAATAAGGGAAATGAAGACTAGATTCAGTGATCACGTTTGTTTATGCCAGAAGGTTCAAAAGTTCAGGTCTCATCTTCATTGCCTGTACTCAGAAAACACAAGTACTGAATCACATGAGGACCCGCTGAATGCCGGTGGCAGTGCTCTTTCTCTTTGTTCAACAGCGCTCACGTTTTCGCTTAATGTAAACAGGGTGGTGTCTTAAAACCAAAACAAAAATAAAATACAAATATATTTGACGGACAATTCAGTGAGCCAATCACAACTCGAAGCCATGTAGCTGGCGGGAAGGGTGGGAAAGACGTGCGCGCTCGAGTCACGATAGGTTTTGGTCTTTGTTCTGATTTCGATGGCAAAGTACCCTGAGAGTACTTTTGCAATAGATACAAACCATCGCAAATTAAAAACTACGCGGGTAAGTGAAAAAACTGCTCTTATAATAAACTGGTTACAGATTTTTCCTGTTGCTGTATGAAAAATGTAACTGACTGCTCTCGGTTAAGAATATTCCTTCACGTTTTTCTTCTCGTATTAAATGAGCGAGATCTAGAAAGCCAGGACTTTTTTTACGTTAATATGCTTGTAACTTAATAACTGAACAACTGACAACTTGAAAGCATGTTTTGCAAAACCAGTTCCCATATGACTCCGGCGTGCACAGCGAGCAAATGCACGGTATTTTGTTTACTTTGGTCGTTTGCTGTTTAACAATAAAAGCTCCTGCTATTGGCGCCTTCGTTTGTTTAAGCGATAAAAAGACGGAAAATTGAGAGGCTTTGAAAAGTCTAGGAAGCTCTCTTAGAAATGGATATTTTTATATACTACAAGTTTCCCTTTTCTCTTGTCTGTCATTGTGTTAGTCTACGGACCCGGACCTGTGAAATTTCGGCCGTCTCGCATACTCCCGGAAGAGTGTGAGTAGTCGAGACAACATTCGGAGAATTCAGAAGTTTCTGAGAAATGGTGGGTAAGAATTGCTCAAAAAGCTGCCCGAAGGGAAAAGATTGGCCTGACCCTGAAGTTTCCAAGTAACTTTAGCTTCTGGAAATCTTGTGGATTTTATTCCAACCGTAAGCTGGACTGTTTTCCCACCGTGATTATTTTCGTTGCGGAATGCGAACGCGAGAAAAGTTGATGAAAACATCCTTATCCCTCCTAGAGTAAAAATAGACCTCATCTCGGTGTTCGAAGCCATCTTGATGGTTGAGCAAAGTGGTAAGAAATTACAGTGATTGTATGGGAATCTGATGGCAAATAACTTTCTCCAAAATTGAATTTTACACAATTTGTGAATCAAAACGTTAAAATATTGGGTAGAAGATTGAGTCAAGATTGTATTCACCAAGTCTGAAGAATGACAGGACGCTCAGTTATTTTTTCTAATTTTTCATACAACGGAATACTTAGTTACTTAGTATTTTTCAGCTAAAAACATTGTAATACATTTGTGTTTATGCTCAGGAGAAAACCCCTCGTCTGGTTGTTGCATAAATTCTGTTTAGGTCTGCCTGAGATAAACGATCTTTAAGTATGTTCATTGGAATATAGAAAAAATTATGATAAAATAACTTTTTAATCCTACATGAAAAAGCTTATTTCCAAAACGTAATTTATTTCTCCTTTCACTTTCATCTGTCTTTAATACACAAAATAAGCATTCCAAATAAACGCAAATTGAAAATTCGACGTTAGCGCGCCGCAAATTCTATTATCTTGGTAACGAGTATTGCTCAATCTCTTTGTTCGCAGAGAGGCTGTAATGTAAGCAGATGACGTCATTCTGTCGAATCTAATTTGTCTCCAAATTTTGTGATAAGAACATGTATTTCACTGAAAACGCACACTGAATGCGAGAATGACGAAAATTTTCCTCAGTTTTTAGTGCTAGTTTCATATTATTCGACGAGTGTGTGTGAGCAATTTTTCTAAGATTTCGAAATTTGCTTAGATCAAACAGCTGTTTTGCACTGGTTACCCAACAATCTCCGCGAGTCACCTCGCCGAACTGGCTTCCCAAATTTTAATTGTATTTTGACGCGTGGGTGGCTGGACATGAAATATTAAGGCCTAGTGAGTCAGGATACATATGCATTTTACACAGTATATAATGGAATAATCCTTCAGAACAACGAATATTTCGTGAAGAATTCCTAGTTCATTCATTCGCTTACATAGAAGTCCTCTGTTTTCAACTAGGCCTGGAATGCAGTAGTTGAATCAACGAAGAGAGAGTCTCACCCCCACGACGGCATTAATTTTTTTTCACCATCGGATGAAATATTCCTTCTGTCGATGGGGTTCTTAAGATTGTTTGGGAAGTTACGTTTTCCGCGCATCGTTCCATTTTCTGGAAGCTGGCGTTTTCGCCGCCCAAGATACTCAGAAAAATTCACCAGCAATGAGGATCCCTTGATTAAAGAAGGTTACATTTGGAAACAGAGCAAGTCGACACCGTTGAAACGCAGATGGAAGAGAAGGTATTTTATTCTATCCGAGGACAAATTATATTTATTGAAAGAGAAAAGCGAAGAGTCCGTTTCGGCAAAAATCATTCGGATTTTGGATATCGTTTCGCTGATGGCCGAGGATTTCGGTTTTCGACGGAAAAAATTTGGTTTGCGCCTTCGAGCGAATAATAAAGAATCTTATATTGTAAGTTGCAGTAGTGAAGCTGAGAGAAATGACTGGATAACGGCCGTGCTGACTGCAAAATCTTACAGCTTAGTTGAACACGAATAATTTACACACAGAAAGACTGGATAGAACAGTGCCTGCCTACTAAAGATACAGTTTGAGCCAGCGTTTTAAACAGAGTTCTTCGTCAAGACGAAACTAAAAATGATTCGACTGAGATCTTGTGAAATTGCTTCAAAATGACAGCTGATTTCCTGGTCAAAAACACTTCGGATTTAATTTGCGAAGCTGAAGACTATTCGCTACTTTCAGCTGACTTTTTAATGGCACCGGATATTTGTTGGAACATTCTGCCTTTGTGGCATTGCTGTCTTCGATGAAAGATGTCTCTTTCACTGTCAACAAATATGTTAGTATTAGATAAGAATTTGTAGTTGCGAAATGCATCTCAAATTATGTCATTAAAATTTCTTTCTAAAGATAAAACCTTTCGAGTGATGCGCTATTCTATCGTGTAGGTTAGTAGGGGGAATTCTGTTGAGCGTACCACAGATGGAAGAGATCAAACTGCAAATCAATGGTTTGTAGTTTTCTTTTGGATCTTCCATCAATTCTCGAAATCCCATTTTTTGAAAAAAAAAAAAAAAAATAAAACAAAAATTAAAAATTACTCTTAAGTGAAAATATTCTTCGAATGCAATAACTACATCTCCTTAGGTAGTGGCCATTGAAGCATGAAAAAAATTGCGCGAAAAGGCATTGATCAGATGAAAGTAAAACGAACAATGATATTTGAAAGTTAAAGGAAAAAATGCCTTTTTTGTCGGCGACACCAAAGATGACGGACCGGGCCCTTTTTGTTTTTAACTATTCCGGGAAAGGAAACACAGATCACTGTTTTTCATTTCAAACCAGACAGGGCTCTCTTTTTCACATAGAGTAGCATTTAAAGTTTAATAAGAAAGAACTAAAATTAGAAATTATGCATTAAATGCAAGCTGTCCCTGAAATTAAAATAGCAGTCTATGATATAAAACTAGACTCTTTCGTCATCCTTTTCTGGAGATGTTTGAGTTAATAAAGAACTTACATCTGTAGATGCCTTTTAAAATACTGGTGTTTTCCCTTTTTGTTAAAAAAAATCCCCGAGCGTCATGCTGAGATGTGTGACAAAATTTTACATCCCCCACGCAAAACACGCAACATCTGCGTGCTGTTTTCTTTCGTCCTTTTTTGAAATTTCACATTTCCACAAGCCTTGAAGATTGATAAAGAAAACCAATTGCACTGCTCCGGTTTTATTGGTAAACGGAAAACGACGAAACTGTTCCAGTTTTCTTCCAGTAATCTATTTTGCAAATATAGTTAATACGCTTGTTCTTAAAATAGACTGAATAAAAAGCACTGAGCAGAACTTCCGTGAAAATTATTACCTTTGGCTCCAATTATACTTCGTAACGATATTCGTCAAAAAAAAAATCTAAGCATATTATGAAGCATCACGTTTTTAGAGTGACGGCATGTCCAAATCTTGTCTGATTTGTATACTGGTCTTCCTCATTCGTGTGTATTTAATAAGCTGGCAACTTTCTGCTTTTGTCAACAATGCAAGCGCTGGTTTTGATGGAATTACTTTCAAAATAAACTTATCAACAGCTGCATTGGTAAGTTTATTCTTTTCCTATAGCGGAGAAGCAACCAGATTTTTATTTCATCTTTCGAAAAAGCATTCTCGTGCAGTTGATGGCAAAATAAAGATTTTGTTGAGACACGCGTCTGAATAACTAATCGGCGAGGCAACATTTTTTAAAATTCTCTGCTTCTATTTTGGGACAACGACATCGCTGTTGGGTGTTATGCCGACCAAAATAGATCACAAGTTATCGCAAATGATAAGGACGGCATAATATTGACGGCTTGTTCATTAAGGCTGCGCACACTAGCCGATTTTTTGTCGCGACCAACCGCGTTTAGTCTTGGGGCCGAGTCGATCTCCGCCATGTTTGAAAAGAGGCTTGTTCACGTGACTCTCATGACATTTTCTCATTGGTTGA
>JAHPZR010028786.1:40000-46371 GCA_019787425.1 Platygyra sinensis
TGAAGAATACAAATGATTATATGAAAGTTCATATATTTGAACTGCGGATAATGATATGGAGATATGGTTGATCATACAGCTTTAGCAGTTGTGAAATTAAACCTTGAAAAAATTCAGGTCTGAACGGGTATATTACCCTCTACGGGTATATTACGAACTCACAAAGTGGTCAGCACCCAGTTGGCTCTATAGCTCAGTTGGTAAAGCACTGCACCAGTATCGTGAAGGTCATGGGTTCCAATCCCGTTCAGAACTGAATTTTTTCACAACTGCTTGAAGTTGTGTGCATATTAAACAACGATGATCAACCATATCTTCATATTAGAATCGAGTTGAGTTCTATTTGTTCGGCACAGCCCAGCACTACTTCATTCAATATCATCTCATTGATTTATTTCATCTTGAAAAAAGTCACGTGTCATGGAATTTCCGAGACGATATCAAACTACGCATAAAAATACTCAGATACCACTACAAGATCTGAAAAGGTCTGATTCATAATAGGCCAATTTCGAGCTTGGGCGCTAAGCTTAAAAGAAAAGTAAAGAAATAGGCCATTTCCGAGTTCCCTTACGCCTCTGTTTCAAAGCGAGTCTAAGTGCGAAACCATTCTTATGAAAAGGACTTTGATTTGCATGAAAATGAAACTGCATGCAGAACTCATTTTCATATGAAAGGTTTCGCACTTAGACTCGTTTTGAAACAGAGGTACAAGAGAACTCAGAAATGGCTTATTGTTATTTACTTTTCAACCTCGATGTACTTTCTTTTGTTTTATCCTTCTAAGCCTCGTGATTCTGTCGAGACAATTGAGAATTCTAACTAGATAACCGAGCAGGAGTCATTCCCAGGCTCTCTCTTCCCGCTGCCTTCGATGACTTGAAAAAGGCGCCTAACAAAAGTCTAAGAAAATACATGCCACATCCTGGAAACAAATAGGCCCTTTTCAGGATCCGGTCACATGGTACAATATAACACATTCTGGTACGCAAGTTCAACAGTGGGACTTCCAAAACAAAGCAACTCGTACCAGTCCACCTTGAGCTGCAATTGCTTTGAAAGTTCCACTGTGCAACTTGCGTCCCAGAATGTGTTTTGTCGTACCACGTGACCGGATCGTGGAAAAGGCCCATTCCATTGATTTCTAGCTAATAGTTTGGAGAAGACAGATTATAGGAATAACGTATTTGCGTTCATATTGGCGTTATATCTTAGACGTGAAACACTACCAAACACAGAATCATCTCAAGACCATAAGACAAAGACTATTTTAGATAAAGGTAAATGATGATTTTTGTATATAATTTTACTCCTTAAAATGAGTCTAGTGGAATAGAACTAGACTGACCCATGAACTTATTTCCCAACTTTAAGACCCAATATATGAAACGTTTAAAAGTCTCTAAATCTCGATCCAACCTGAAAAATCCAAAAATATCTTTTTCCCATCATTTTTGTTTTGTTTTTCTTTTTGTTTTCTTCTAGATCTTGATTTACAGAATATATCGATCTTTTAATCAGTAACTACCTAAAAAAAATGATTTCCTGATCGGTGAAGTTTTAATGCTACCGATAAGAATCATTCCTATCTCAATAATTTATCTTGCTAATCGTAACATCCCGAACAGTTTTTTGATACGCAAAGTTCCCTGAGCTAACTACCTTTCATAGTTAAGCGTTATACACATATGGCGATGGTAAACAACGAACTACATTGCACAGCGTTTAACACACATCAGAACCAGTCAGAAACAATTTCGCACCTTGTTCTTGGAAGCAGTTGTTCTTGGAAGGATGCTTTGTAATATGACCAGTTCTTATAACGGCTTGCTGACTTCAACACGTTCGGAATGTAGGCAAATGCTCGTCACGGATTGGCCAATGTTCATCATAAATTCTTCTAGAAAGGCGACGAACATTAACCACGTTTTCTAGACTGGTCAGTTTTCGAACACACGGAGAGAACTCGTGTTATCGTCTTCATCTCGGCGAAAGCGTTGCTCGGTGTAAAATCCTTCGGCATCAATTAATCACGTGATAATATCAACCATGTCCAATAGCTTTAGCAAGTGAGCGGTCCCAACAGTCGCCAAGATGCTTATTGAGTACTTGATGAAATGAACTTTTAAACAGTTGAAATTTTATTTTTTTCACGAGCTCTAAACAAACTTTGAAACTAGACAGTGAATAGAAACGGGGCACAACTAAACCTCGACTTTTCACGTGATCGTCGAAATCTCATAAAGGTGGCGAAATACGAGATACAAAAACCTTCAACCTGTCGCGCAACATGAGCAAATTTGTTGCGTGACAAGTTGTAAGTTTGTTGAAAAACGACCAAAAAAGCTTAAAGTTGTTGCTGAAAGTAGACCCGCGCTCTACGTTTTGCAACAACTCTCTTCAACCTGCAACAAACGTTTTTGTTGCGCGACAAGTTGATCACCCAAGGTGAAAAACGCGAAACATCGACCCAAAACTAGCAACAAAACAATGTTGCGCGACACGTTGAAGGTTTGTGTATCTCATATTTCGCCGCCTTTCGAGTAGCATGGCCGGGCGCTTTATATTAAACAAAGGCGAGTTCAACGTCCGCGTTCTTAGCTTCATCCTTCTTGGAAGTCTTCCACCTTAACGGCCTCAAACCGTTCAATATCACAAATACCAATCCCAGTACATCTGCCAGAACAGCCATCCACAGCGCGGCCTTACCTGCCAGTGCTGCAATGACTATGGCAAGCTTAAGAACGACAGAACACGAGATATTCACTGCCACAATACGACGACAGTATCGCCCAAGCTCCACCAGCTCTGGTATTTTAGCCAAGTTGTTACTCATCAATGCCACATCCGCCGCCTCCACTGCTAAAGCTGTTCCTCCAGCGCCCATTGCAATCCCAATATTCGCCGCGGCCAGGGCTGGACCATCGTTGACACCATCACCCACCATACCCACGATGTTTTTCTTGCTGTCACGTGATCTGACTGAAATGTAGGGGCGACGTGAACAGCGACTAGGTAAGAAGAGCCTTAGAGAATCTTGATCATCGTAAAGCACCTCGCTCTCCGTCTCTTTTGCTCCATCCTGTCTCTCCTTGATCCACGATAGTTTGTCCTCGGGTTTCATCTCGGCAATACATTCGTCCAGGCCTAATTTATTCTTCACGGCCAGGGCTGTGCGCGAGTTATCCCCTGTGATCATGGCAGTCTGGATGCGAACTCTTCGCAGCCAATCAAGCGCAGCAAGACTGTTGGGTCTGATGGTGTCAGCAAGAGCTATCATCATGGCCAGCTTACCGTCCACACACACGAAGATCACAGTTTTGCTTTCATTGCTCCAAGTGATGTATTTGTTCTCCATGTATGTGTTCAGCTCTTTACCGCCGATGCGATGAAGGAATTCAAGGTTCCCAATCTGGACAAGACGACCATCTACGACACCAGCAATACCTTGCCCTTCGTGAAGTTCAAAACGTGACACTTCCGGTAAAGTAGCGCTTTGCGACTTGACCATTTCCGCAACACAACCCGCAAACTGATTAACTATGGCGGCCGCCAGAGGATGACTGGACTTGCTTTCAAGCGCGGCAGCGAGGCGTAACGTCGCTCGTTCATGCACACCAGGAGCACATTCAATATCGACGACCTGAAACTTCCCTTCGGTCAAAGTTCCAGTTTTGTCAAAGGCAAGAACCTTTAACTGAGCTAGAGTCTCAAGGTGAACTCCTCCTTTAATCAGAGCTCCTTTCCGCGTAGCCGCAGTAATGCTACAGACAACAGCAATCGGGGTGGACATGACCAGGGCGCAGGGACACGCTATGACCAGAAGAACAAGCGCTCGTCGACCCCATTCTTTAAGCTCTTCTGAGTAATTCCCCACGTTTGCTGCACCAAGGATGGCTGGAATAACGAACACTAATGCGGCTACTATGACCACTGCTGGGGTGTAATATTTCGCAAACCGGTTTATGGCAACTTCGGTCCTTGTTGAACTAGTTTGGGCTTCCTGGACTAGTTGTGCTACTTTAGAAACTGTAGAGGTGGTCGAGTCAGATGTAGTCTTCACCTCTAGGTACCCATTTTGATTGACGGTTCCACTAAACACTTTGGAACCCTCTGATTTCTCAACAGGCACAGATTCGCCTGAAACAGAACTCTCGTCTACAGCAGCTCTCCCGTTCACGACATCACCATCCAGTGGAATCAGTTCTCCTGGTCTAATGGCGATGGCCGTTCCTATGGTAACTTCTTCCACTGGAACACATTCGCCGGTACTAGCCAATATCGCCACTTGAGGTGCTTTGAGCATGAGACCTGAGATAGTCCGCTGAACTTTGTACATACAGAACTCCTGCAGTGCTTCGGAAAAGGAAAATACGTACACTACAGCGGCGCCCTCGAGCCACTCCGCAATGGCCAGCGTTCCTGCTATAGCAATAAGCATGAGCATATTGATGTCTACAGTGCAGGTCTTGATGGAGACATATGCTTTCTTCAGTACTGGGGCAATGCCAAAAACAATTTCTGCAATTGCCACCCACTTATACCAGGACGCTCCGGCAAAGAATGCTACAACGCCTACCGTCAAAAGAATGGTTTGGATCAAAAGGTAAACTAAAAACGACGACAGGGAAAGAGGCATCTTTTCACTGTCTTCTCCATGCTGGTGTGATCCACTTTCCATGATACTGGCTCCCAGATACACGCGGTTGAGTGTATTGACCAGCTCGGTGGCTGACGTTACTTCCGGGTCGTGACGAACGTATACCACGCGACCGATGACATTGACTGCGATTGACACGACGCCATCCAATGGTTCTAGAGAGTCTTGAACGAGCTTGCCTTCCATCGCACAGCAGATGTTCTGGACTCGCAGTTTGGTTGTGCGTACAACTGGTTTCGTCTCGCCAGCGCTGTCACTTTCCGGACGACTTCGCGGTGACGCGGGAGGGGTGGTCGGGAAAAAACCGCTGCAGTCGGTCATTGAGATTCTGCTTCCGGATTTATTCCCGGGGATAAAGTCTTCAATTGATATGGTGAGCTGATTTTTCTGGCAACAGGAATTTCCAGACAACTTGCTCGTGGATCCATTACAGCAATTGCCTTCAGGTGAAAAACACGTGACAGTCTCGCCATTACAGCGTTTACTGTCACAGCACTTGTCTTCGGGTGAGGAACAGCTGAAAATTACAGCTGGATTGCGTGACTGACATTTAAAATCAGGGGGTTTGCCCTGACCCCAAGGACTCTGACAACAGCTTCCGGTATCACAGCAAGTAGAAACTGAGCTTGCAGCAGCTGAATTGGACAGTCTTTCACTGTCATTACCCGGACAGCTGGATGTCGACTGACAAGGACTGCAGCAGTCATCTCTGCACATCCCTTCACAGGAGTCAGGGGTGCGTCTTCTCCAAGGATCAGGCGACTCGTTAATCTCACCGCGTAAGCTTTCGTTTCCGGTGCAACAGCCTCGACATGGAGGCAATTCCAAAGCGGCAGCTTGTGGACACGGTGTCTTGTCGCAGCATACATCTTTCTGTTGCTGTGTCTTTTCCGGAGAGTTGCACACGCTTGGTTGCAATCTACCTCTTCCTTCTTCGTCAGTAATTTCAGAGCAGCAATTGCTATTGCAGCTCGACTCTTCACGACAAGGGTCAGTCGTCTCGTCACATGGCTGTCTTGCACAAGAAGAAGGGTTTGTGCTGGGTTCGTTTTCTCCACTACACACGCCTTTCCCACTGTCGGAACAACTGCTGGACTGTTTTACGCAAGGAGCTGGAGGGCATGGGTCGGTCTGCTTTTTTTCACTGCATTCATTGTCCCCACTGTCGTAACAACGTTTCCTTGATGGATAAAAATCTGTCGGATCTACGATGCCACACCATTTCACAGTTGGCAGGAGATGATTCAAATCTTCGGAGTCTTCGTCGCCATGGTAACACTCGACGCATGCGCACGAGTCTTCTGGTAATTCATCTGAGCAGCAGTCACAATGATATTCCTGGCACATGGCTGGTTAGCTCTGTTAAAAAAAAGATTACAAAACAATGGTTTCAATAGAAAGTGGATTTGAAAATTAGAAAATGTACTGCATACCTAAGGACAATGACGCAAAGGAACGCAAACGAAAATGCTGCCGGTTTACGTGGGATCTGTAAAAGATCTGATCAGCCTAAAATACATAGAAAGACTAGAAAACAATAATGCAAGGCCGATACTACGTACAAAGCGGGACAACGACATGAAATAGAGCCGAGTCCAAACTGAAAGCCAAGGATTCGTTCAGTTTGGAATCTATCATGTCGTTGCCCCGTTAAGCTTTCTACGTGGTATCAGCCTCATGGTCTGGTGTAAATAGAGACTAATGTGATAAC
>JAHPZR010028787.1:0-5000 GCA_019787425.1 Platygyra sinensis
CACTACCAAACACAGAATCATCTCAAGACCATAAGACAAAGACTATTTTAGATAAAGGTAAATGATGATTTTTGTATATAATTTTACTCCTTAAAATGAGTCTAGTGGAATAGAACTAGACTGACCCATGAACTTATTTCCCAACTTTAAGACCCAATATATGAAACGTTTAAAAGTCTCTAAATCTCGATCCAACCTGAAAAATCCAAAAATATCTTTTTCCCATCATTTTTGTTTTGTTTTTCTTTTTGTTTTCTTCTAGATCTTGATTTACAGAATATATCGATCTTTTAATCAGTAACTACCTAAAAAAAATGATTTCCTGATCGGTGAAGTTTTAATGCTACCGATAAGAATCATTCCTATCTCAATAATTTATCTTGCTAATCGTAACATCCCGAACAGTTTTTTGATACGCAAAGTTCCCTGAGCTAACTACCTTTCATAGTTAAGCGTTATACACATATGGCGATGGTAAACAACGAACTACATTGCACAGCGTTTAACACACATCAGAACCAGTCAGAAACAATTTCGCACCTTGTTCTTGGAAGCAGTTGTTCTTGGAAGGATGCTTTGTAATATGACCAGTTCTTATAACGGCTTGCTGACTTCAACACGTTCGGAATGTAGGCAAATGCTCGTCACGGATTGGCCAATGTTCATCATAAATTCTTCTAGAAAGGCGACGAACATTAACCACGTTTTCTAGACTGGTCAGTTTTCGAACACACGGAGAGAACTCGTGTTATCGTCTTCATCTCGGCGAAAGCGTTGCTCGGTGTAAAATCCTTCGGCATCAATTAATCACGTGATAATATCAACCATGTCCAATAGCTTTAGCAAGTGAGCGGTCCCAACAGTCGCCAAGATGCTTATTGAGTACTTGATGAAATGAACTTTTAAACAGTTGAAATTTTATTTTTTTCACGAGCTCTAAACAAACTTTGAAACTAGACAGTGAATAGAAACGGGGCACAACTAAACCTCGACTTTTCACGTGATCGTCGAAATCTCATAAAGGTGGCGAAATACGAGATACAAAAACCTTCAACCTGTCGCGCAACATGAGCAAATTTGTTGCGTGACAAGTTGTAAGTTTGTTGAAAAACGACCAAAAAAGCTTAAAGTTGTTGCTGAAAGTAGACCCGCGCTCTACGTTTTGCAACAACTCTCTTCAACCTGCAACAAACGTTTTTGTTGCGCGACAAGTTGATCACCCAAGGTGAAAAACGCGAAACATCGACCCAAAACTAGCAACAAAACAATGTTGCGCGACACGTTGAAGGTTTGTGTATCTCATATTTCGCCGCCTTTCGAGTAGCATGGCCGGGCGCTTTATATTAAACAAAGGCGAGTTCAACGTCCGCGTTCTTAGCTTCATCCTTCTTGGAAGTCTTCCACCTTAACGGCCTCAAACCGTTCAATATCACAAATACCAATCCCAGTACATCTGCCAGAACAGCCATCCACAGCGCGGCCTTACCTGCCAGTGCTGCAATGACTATGGCAAGCTTAAGAACGACAGAACACGAGATATTCACTGCCACAATACGACGACAGTATCGCCCAAGCTCCACCAGCTCTGGTATTTTAGCCAAGTTGTTACTCATCAATGCCACATCCGCCGCCTCCACTGCTAAAGCTGTTCCTCCAGCGCCCATTGCAATCCCAATATTCGCCGCGGCCAGGGCTGGACCATCGTTGACACCATCACCCACCATACCCACGATGTTTTTCTTGCTGTCACGTGATCTGACTGAAATGTAGGGGCGACGTGAACAGCGACTAGGTAAGAAGAGCCTTAGAGAATCTTGATCATCGTAAAGCACCTCGCTCTCCGTCTCTTTTGCTCCATCCTGTCTCTCCTTGATCCACGATAGTTTGTCCTCGGGTTTCATCTCGGCAATACATTCGTCCAGGCCTAATTTATTCTTCACGGCCAGGGCTGTGCGCGAGTTATCCCCTGTGATCATGGCAGTCTGGATGCGAACTCTTCGCAGCCAATCAAGCGCAGCAAGACTGTTGGGTCTGATGGTGTCAGCAAGAGCTATCATCATGGCCAGCTTACCGTCCACACACACGAAGATCACAGTTTTGCTTTCATTGCTCCAAGTGATGTATTTGTTCTCCATGTATGTGTTCAGCTCTTTACCGCCGATGCGATGAAGGAATTCAAGGTTCCCAATCTGGACAAGACGACCATCTACGACACCAGCAATACCTTGCCCTTCGTGAAGTTCAAAACGTGACACTTCCGGTAAAGTAGCGCTTTGCGACTTGACCATTTCCGCAACACAACCCGCAAACTGATTAACTATGGCGGCCGCCAGAGGATGACTGGACTTGCTTTCAAGCGCGGCAGCGAGGCGTAACGTCGCTCGTTCATGCACACCAGGAGCACATTCAATATCGACGACCTGAAACTTCCCTTCGGTCAAAGTTCCAGTTTTGTCAAAGGCAAGAACCTTTAACTGAGCTAGAGTCTCAAGGTGAACTCCTCCTTTAATCAGAGCTCCTTTCCGCGTAGCCGCAGTAATGCTACAGACAACAGCAATCGGGGTGGACATGACCAGGGCGCAGGGACACGCTATGACCAGAAGAACAAGCGCTCGTCGACCCCATTCTTTAAGCTCTTCTGAGTAATTCCCCACGTTTGCTGCACCAAGGATGGCTGGAATAACGAACACTAATGCGGCTACTATGACCACTGCTGGGGTGTAATATTTCGCAAACCGGTTTATGGCAACTTCGGTCCTTGTTGAACTAGTTTGGGCTTCCTGGACTAGTTGTGCTACTTTAGAAACTGTAGAGGTGGTCGAGTCAGATGTAGTCTTCACCTCTAGGTACCCATTTTGATTGACGGTTCCACTAAACACTTTGGAACCCTCTGATTTCTCAACAGGCACAGATTCGCCTGAAACAGAACTCTCGTCTACAGCAGCTCTCCCGTTCACGACATCACCATCCAGTGGAATCAGTTCTCCTGGTCTAATGGCGATGGCCGTTCCTATGGTAACTTCTTCCACTGGAACACATTCGCCGGTACTAGCCAATATCGCCACTTGAGGTGCTTTGAGCATGAGACCTGAGATAGTCCGCTGAACTTTGTACATACAGAACTCCTGCAGTGCTTCGGAAAAGGAAAATACGTACACTACAGCGGCGCCCTCGAGCCACTCCGCAATGGCCAGCGTTCCTGCTATAGCAATAAGCATGAGCATATTGATGTCTACAGTGCAGGTCTTGATGGAGACATATGCTTTCTTCAGTACTGGGGCAATGCCAAAAACAATTTCTGCAATTGCCACCCACTTATACCAGGACGCTCCGGCAAAGAATGCTACAACGCCTACCGTCAAAAGAATGGTTTGGATCAAAAGGTAAACTAAAAACGACGACAGGGAAAGAGGCATCTTTTCACTGTCTTCTCCATGCTGGTGTGATCCACTTTCCATGATACTGGCTCCCAGATACACGCGGTTGAGTGTATTGACCAGCTCGGTGGCTGACGTTACTTCCGGGTCGTGACGAACGTATACCACGCGACCGATGACATTGACTGCGATTGACACGACGCCATCCAATGGTTCTAGAGAGTCTTGAACGAGCTTGCCTTCCATCGCACAGCAGATGTTCTGGACTCGCAGTTTGGTTGTGCGTACAACTGGTTTCGTCTCGCCAGCGCTGTCACTTTCCGGACGACTTCGCGGTGACGCGGGAGGGGTGGTCGGGAAAAAACCGCTGCAGTCGGTCATTGAGATTCTGCTTCCGGATTTATTCCCGGGGATAAAGTCTTCAATTGATATGGTGAGCTGATTTTTCTGGCAACAGGAATTTCCAGACAACTTGCTCGTGGATCCATTACAGCAATTGCCTTCAGGTGAAAAACACGTGACAGTCTCGCCATTACAGCGTTTACTGTCACAGCACTTGTCTTCGGGTGAGGAACAGCTGAAAATTACAGCTGGATTGCGTGACTGACATTTAAAATCAGGGGGTTTGCCCTGACCCCAAGGACTCTGACAACAGCTTCCGGTATCACAGCAAGTAGAAACTGAGCTTGCAGCAGCTGAATTGGACAGTCTTTCACTGTCATTACCCGGACAGCTGGATGTCGACTGACAAGGACTGCAGCAGTCATCTCTGCACATCCCTTCACAGGAGTCAGGGGTGCGTCTTCTCCAAGGATCAGGCGACTCGTTAATCTCACCGCGTAAGCTTTCGTTTCCGGTGCAACAGCCTCGACATGGAGGCAATTCCAAAGCGGCAGCTTGTGGACACGGTGTCTTGTCGCAGCATACATCTTTCTGTTGCTGTGTCTTTTCCGGAGAGTTGCACACGCTTGGTTGCAATCTACCTCTTCCTTCTTCGTCAGTAATTTCAGAGCAGCAATTGCTATTGCAGCTCGACTCTTCACGACAAGGGTCAGTCGTCTCGTCACATGGCTGTCTTGCACAAGAAGAAGGGTTTGTGCTGGGTTCGTTTTCTCCACTACACACGCCTTTCCCACTGTCGGAACAACTGCTGGACTGTTTTACGCAAGGAGCTGGAGGGCATGGGTCGGTCTGCTTTTTTTCACTGCATTCATTGTCCCCACTGTCGTAACAACGTTTCCTTGATGGATAAAAATCTGTCGGATCTACGATGCCACACCATTTCACAGTTGGCAGGAGATGATTCAAATCTTCGGAGTCTTCGTCGCCATGGTAACACTCGACGCATGCGCACGAGTCTTCTGGTAATTCATCTGAGCAGCAGTCACAATGATATTCCTGGCACATGGCTGGTTAGCTCTGTTAAAAAAAAGATTACAAAACAATGGTTTCAATAGAAAGTGGATTTGAAAATTAGAAAATGTACTGCATACCTAAGGACAATGACGCAAAGGAACGCAAACGAAAATGCTGCCGGTTTACGTGGGATCTGTAAAAGATCTGATCAGCCTAAAATACATAGAAAGACTAGAAAACAATAATGCAAGGCCGATACTACGTACA
>JAHPZR010028787.1:7500-15000 GCA_019787425.1 Platygyra sinensis
TGACTGGTCCCGCGGGAAAAAGTGGGTTTTGTTTCCCCGAGACCCTCAATGTTTCCCGAGGAGAAGCCGAGGGAAACATTGCGGTCGAGGGGAAAATACCTACTGTTTCCTGCGGAGCCCGTCAATAAGTGTTTTGTTATACCTCCCGCAACTCAAAACAAGAAAACCTGCGAAGAAATCGTTTGCTTTACACCGGCTGGCTCTTAAATTTGCCGTGGTTTTAAGGGGCACGACCTGATCACGTGCTAGTCGAAAGTCCATGTTGTTGTTTCCCTAGGGAGTTAGTGAGTTCTGTTCGCCCTGGGGAGTTAGCGAGCAATGACCCAAGGCGAGTAACACGCTTTCCTCCAAATGAGAAACGTATTTGAGTTGGGAGGTATAAAAATTTTCTTTGTCCTTTTCCGATTCTCTGACCCCGCTGAACAACGATTACGGTGCATAACACAACGTTCAAAGTGAAATAATTAGTTGTGGATCGAAAGCCAAAGAATAGGGAAACTAGTCGATGGCAACGCTACCTATGTGTAAGAGATATCACAATATCATGAACACAAATCATCGCTGAATGTGGCTATTTTCATCCTTGTAACTACAAAATAAATGACCTACTACCATAGAGAATCATACCTTTGTATCGTTTCGGTTTTCCTAAAGGTTTTCCTCGCACTTATCATATCAGGTGTGCAACACACGAACAAATGTTCTTGTGAACGACAGATTGGCGAAAGAACAAGCGTCATTGGTCCATTTCTGTCACGCAATCGTCGCAGCTGAACGAATGTGTCTTTTTGTTGCTAATTTTCATGAACATAGTTTGATGTTTATTTACACAAGGCGCCTCGACACAGAAACTTTTTAATAATTAATTTGCATACTTATGTACCTGCAGTAGCGTTTTAAAATCTTGTTTAAAGAACGCACGGAACCGGATAGAATTGACCTTAACTCATATACAACTGACACATTTTCGACAAAGAGCTAAATTAAATTCGCCTAAATTGCAAATCGGGAAAGCCTTATAAAAGCAACCCGACTTCTTTGCTTATAGGACGAAAGTCATTCACTAAAATATACAAGAAAAGAAAAGAAAAGTTTCTCAGCCTTAAAGACGAAATGACTTTCTCCATTGGAAGCTTCAAAAAACCTCCACGACCCCTCCACGAGAGCGCACAGGTCTCAATTAACAGTAATACTGTTTGAAATCGTTTCTGAATTCTCGCCAACGAAATAAAGAAACTCCTGGAAATGTTATGGTGCTTTATCTAGCGAGATAAGATTTATCTCGGCTATGAAAACGAGGCGAGTGTCCTGAGAAAATTTCTATGTTGGCGAAATTTCAACTCCAAGCATGCGGCCCGCGCACAAGTAAAACAACACTAAACGATAAATCCGGAATGTAAACATCACATCGTTGTGATACGGAGCTGTGCAAGCGATCTTTCGTTTCCGTTCAAAGAGATTTTCATAATGATGTACTGCCAAATTCTCATAACTAACCTGAATATAAACGTATCGTAACAAGCAAGGACAGTTGCAATTTCCACCTTTACATTAACATGGCTTTCTCCGTCAAGTCAAACAGCCATTCCATTTCGCTTTATCTATCCATCAATTCTAAGGCTTTTTAAAATATTTTCATTCTGAAAGTTCGTTTGGGGGCATATCGTTAATATTAGCTGAAAGATTACAATGGTAGACATAACAACGACAAAACAATAACAATTTTCTTTCTTATCTTCTAAACACCCTGACAAATTTTGGACACCCTAAATGAAAATTTTCAAAGTATCTTTTCCAAAGATCGTGAACGTATTAAAAAAAGTCAAGGAAGCACTGTTTACCACACGTCTTTTGACATTTTCTTCACAAGTGATGCGTGCAAAATGATTACAACAACGGTAACCTCTGACACTCGGTCATCGATTGCAACACTTGAAAAACCAAACAACCTTCACTACACCTATCCTCATGCAAAACAAAAAAAAAAAAATAAGAAATCCGTGACGATTCACACATTTTCCAGACTTTCCAGTGCTTGTTATATAAAGTATCCTTGAAACCATAACTACAAGGGATTTATGGTGCGGAAAAATAAAGATTTCGTAATAATAATGCGTTGTTACAATGCGTTTTCTGCTGTAAAGTACTAAGCTCTCTTCTTTGGATAGATAAACAACACCAACGTTTAATAATAACTAACATGTGGAGAGAAAATCATTGACCTTCCGAGCCGATGATTGCGGAATGCCCTGAGCTAAATAAACTACCTACAAAAATATTAAAGTTTGGTTATACGTTGAAGATTCGCTTTGGACTTGCAGTGGTTTGGCGATCGAGCGGTCTCTGTAACAGCGCCAACCCGGCATAATCCAAGATTTGCTGAAAATGTTGCACACGAATGCCTTCAAAACAGGTCAGTGAAAAACCCAAAGAATGTGAAGAAGGCACAGAATAAAAACCTTGACCAGCAACACAGCGGCAGCAACAGACGCTGGGTTTAAATAAGTAATTAATTGAAGGGCGACTTCGATCGTCCGACGATCGATACAACACTAGCGTGCAACGTGCACTAATTGACTTATTGATGCTTTAAAACAAAACTTTGTGGTATTACTTACAAATCGATCGCCGCCTTGATAAAGCTGTCGACGAAGGCACGCAGGCTGCTGGGTCAGTCTTCTTTGTTTGCAATTGGAAATCACCCAAGGTGTGGCTGGCGTAAAAGAAAAGAGAGACATTTGAAATGAACGGGTGACCAACTCGCCGTCGTGGTAGTTTTCATAAGAAAGAAAACATGAATTTTAAAATACGTTGCGTGCAGGAAAGCTGCAGAAAAACACAACCACAACCCACACAAGTTTGAAACTAAATGATTAAGCGTTTTAACTCACAAATAATTCAGTAGCACAAAGCAAAGAAGCAGTAATTTAAATGCGCCTATAACTTCAATCTCCAGGCCGCTCAGTGCATCAAAACACAACACAACCCAAGACCATTTCCACAACTCTGAGGAATTCAAAACTATGCAGTCAACCAGCTCCAACAGGAATGTAAATACAAACTGCTCTGTTTAATATGGCTCACTGACAATAGACACTTGTCAATTTGAAGAAACTTGTCTATCATTTGAATCAATAAATAAAAAAAACTGGTTTAGAGAAAAACATCCTAAATAATCAGCTTTACAAAGTCGATTATCTTTGCTAAGCCACGATCTACGTCATCTAAAAACGGAATAACAAGAACTCTGTCACATTCATTCTTTTAAATTTAAACTCTTGAGAAACCTGCCTAAGTACCGTATCTTACACTTCTAAAGAAGCAATGATGAATATATTAAAACATGTAAACAGTTGAGTGCAAAAGCTTAATTAAAAATGCAGAATTTGAGGGTGATGCTCGATATACCAAGTCAATATATGCACTATTGTCTCGTTCTTTTGCGTGAAGTCTATTGTGTTATTGTGTAAGGGATAAGGATCATTGTTGTGTTCTTTGTGACGTAACTCGAGACTTGCTATTCACTTGGTATATCGTGCACCAGCAATAGTAATAGTAAGTTTATTAACTCTCCAGCCAGTGGCTCTTCCAGCCGAATTTGAACTACTTTGGAACTGCACTCGTGAGTATCTGAATTAAATATATCCTCACCAGTGTCAAAACTTAGGAAATGCAATGTTTCCCTTGGGTCGGCACACATTGGGTGGGGGGTTGAAAAAGCGGGGAACATATAGCGACAAACTTTTAGCCTGCGTAGCGGGCGTTTAAAGAGCGAGGGTGGGGGAGGAAGAGAAATCGGGCAAAAAGATAAACGGAGGGGTCCGTGTTTTTGCCCGAACTATCTTCCTCCTCCCCCATCCCCCACCCCTTAATACGCCTGCTAGGCAGGCTGACAAACTTTGTTTTTGTTATTTTAAAAATGTTGAAAACGTTAAGCAAAACTCCTCTTTGTTCCAGCAGCCAAAAGTTATCTAGTTGGCATATTACTAACAATAGCTGACGTCAATGATATCTTTGCTTTTGCGAGGTCATGATGCAGCGGCAATTTTCTTTGCCGCAATTTTCGGCAATTTTTTTTGCATGAAATTCAGCTGGTTTGAATTCGTTCACCATGTCGCTACGTGTGCACTGCTCTTACAAACTTTTACCGCTTTAACGCGCTTTTAAACCTCAAAGGGGTTTGTCGCCGCTTCAACTGCCCTGGCGCAACACGTCCCCTTGAGAGTGACGACCTTTACCACTGAAATGACAGCAATCAAACAAATGATATGATTATGACTCAGTGTAAGGTGTTTAAAACTTTTTTGTCTGTGGACAAAACTCAAGCGTGCGACAATATAAAAGTTCAAAGCTGTTACTGACAAGTCCTTTCACAAACAAGGTCGTCGTGCTTTTTAATATTTGGATGACACACTGAAATGAAAGCCGCTGTTCAAGTTGAATTAATTTTCTTTTCATGGCCCACCTACTTCGTCAGCATGTATGCAGTGTATCTTTGAAATAAGTCAACTTGTTACATGGCCAAACTTTTTTATCTGTCAGTAAACTTATTATCTGTCAAATATAAAGATTTCACTGGAAACAATAGACTTTCTCAAAAGTCCTTCGTCTTGTTTATTCAGTACCTGTCGCGACTTCGTCGCTCGCTCGGCCGCTTCGTAACCTAATACAAATTCTACCCTGAAATTCATGAGGTCGCCTTGTGGCAAGTCTATGGAAACAAGTATTTAAGAACTGTTTGAAAACAAAAATCAGCTTGTGTGTTCTTTAACGAGTGTAACAGTTCATCTACAATGTAGTTTTTATGTACTGCATAATAAACTTGTTTTATGAATCTATAGGAGCTTTCGTATCAATCTTTTCAAAATTTTACTAATATTTCCCAATTCACAAGACATTTATTTACCTGCTTACTGAGGCAAAGCAGCCTACAGTTAGGAAACTGCAGGATAACTGTCTATAATCAGATGATCCTATTCAGGGATGAGTAGAAATGCTCCAAGTCACTATATGATAAAAACTGGAGACAACTACCAGTCTGAAGGGCCACTGGGCTTGTCATGTCATGCATTGAATATTATTCCTACTTACTAAGACATTTTTTAAACCAAAAAACAGGAAAAACCCATGATGGGTCTTATAACAACAGAGAAAGATGAGCTCATTTCAAATGATCATTCAGAGAAAAAACTGTCTGTGCAAACCCTACTTTTTTCGTGTTTAAAATTGGTATCCTGCAGCGTGCGATGTGCTGTAAAAATTGTACCAAAGGAAATTAAAGAAAAACACATTTGCTTGGGCATTTATAATATTCAAGTCTAAAACTTGAAATTTTAAAGTGTCTATACGGCCAACAGGGTTTTTATAGTTACGGTAGCTCTATACTGTGTAAAAAGGTATTCTAAGAAAAAAAATTGGATTCTGAGATTTTAACACCCTAAGATCTAGCCTTAAAGTTCCTGCTTCAGCCACGCCCAATGAAGTTGACCGTGAGTCAGTGCAGAAAAGGGTCTGGGTTTCTTAATGGGTTGTGACGTCATGTCAGGAATCACGAAATCCTTCTAGTTTAGGTAATTGTTGTTTCAGCAGTGGTGAGGAGTTTCCCTAGACAAAAAACAAACAAATTGAAATTGACAAAGTAATGTGGTCGTCAAGCAAGCAAAATAAAAGCATAAAGCTTTGAGATATTTCTGAAGTGACGTCATTCGTCACCAATCTATCATTATGCGGTCAACTTCATTGGGCGTCGCCAAGGCAGGAAATTCAAAGCTTGATTTTATGGCAGAAAGCATCGCAATTCACTTTTTTGGGTTTGAAGACATTTTCAGATGTTACAGAGATAATGAAAACCTAAAACAACCTTTGGCTGTATGGACATTTTAACAGACTATAGTAAAACACTATTTAATCATTGCTAATTACATGCAATAAGTTTGAGAGAACTGGGTGTGAAAACAAAAAAAAAAGCATTCAAAACGTAACATGTAATAATAACAATAACAATAACAATAATAATAATAATAATAATAATAATAATAATAATAACAAGCAGTATTTGTCTAGTGCATATAACAAAAAGACTCTCATGGGTCTCTACAATAAGAATAAGAAATTAATTAAAATTAATATAAAAATGAACACAATAACTATCAGTAAATATAGAAGATAAATATGCTCTTAAATTCTTTTTAGATTTAGATAAAGGCAGTGTTCAAAGGCCATAACTGATTACCCTATAGAGCCACCTTAAGTCAATCAGACCAGTGCCATAGCATGGCCCAGCACCTCCAAAAAATTGGGCAAACACAAAGTACAAATATTCAAAAGTATCACAGTAATAATGTCAGGATACTGTTGGAATCTATTAGCGTAATAATTAACACTCTGGTTAACTTGATTTTGTAAGAACCCAAGAGAGCAGAAAGCAGTTATTTGGAACATTTACTGTAAATGATTTGCCCCAAAAGCTGTCTTTGGTCTTGCATGCAAATAAACATCCACAGAAAATGAAATAGTTTGTGGGGTCTTCGTAATAAGCAAGTATTTCTTTTTCACACAAGAACGACACATTGCATGTTCATTAAGTAGAGTGCAATGTCTAAGTAAAATATTTGATCAATGATTTTAGTCAATTAAAAATTGCTGGGAACTGCTCTCAGAAGGCTAGAAATGCTATTTTTAGGGAAAACCTGCAGGGGAGCATGCCCCTCGTCCTCCCTAGAAGCTCCAACTTTAGGGGGCAGTGACCTTCTTGCCCAAAAAATTTATACAATGTCCGAATGCATGATTGTTGAAATGGCGATGGAAACGTATTAAAATTTCCTGAAAAACAAAAACGTTAAAAATTCCAACATCTAATGAAACTGCCATTGTATGGCATTAAATTTTTGTGGGAGTTTAATTTTGCAGATGTTGGATTTTTTGAGTTTTGCAGGAAGACTTTTTCATGAATTTGGATTTAAAACTTCATGTGTAGTATGCAAAAGTGACAAAAATATGGCCCTTTTCATTACACTGTTTGCAACCAATTTCATTGAAATTCAGCAATGTAAATAAAAGGAGTAAATATTTGTGGAACTTTTTGGGTGGCAGTTTGTTTCTATGGAATTAGTTTTCCCGGATCGATGATAAATCCATGAAGTTCATGAAAATTACAATCCAAGAAAATGTCATACCAAAAAGTAATTCCAAAAATAGTTATATTCAAAGCATGCATACTCAATCAATCAATCATACTCTGACAACAGTCTCAATCTGAGTAAAATCTAAAAATTGTTCCGCAAAAAATTTTTTAAAACGTAACTAACTAGGAACTTTATTTACGACTTTTGAAAATCATACCAACAGCATTATTTTGTAATGTTTCCTCTCAAGTGCCATTGCCCAAATCAAGAGTGTTTTGTTTGAAATATCACATAATTTCTGTAGCTGGGCAGGCTGCAGCCCCCCTCACCCCCTCCCTCCCCCCCCCCCCAGGTTGTGCACTTGTGATATGCCACC
>JAHPZR010028788.1:0-2500 GCA_019787425.1 Platygyra sinensis
ATTGAAGCATGAAAAAAAATTGCGCGAAAAGGCATTGATCAGATGAAAGTAAAACGAACAATGATATTTGAAAGTTAAAGGAAAAAATGCCTTTTTTGTCGGCGACACCAAAGATGACGGACCGGGCCCTTTTTGTTTTTAACTATTCCGGGAAAGGAAACACAGATCACTGTTTTTCATTTCAAACCAGACAGGGCTCTCTTTTTCACATAGAGTAGCATTTAAAGTTTAATAAGAAAGAACTAAAATTAGAAATTATGCATTAAATGCAAGCTGTCCCTGAAATTAAAATAGCAGTCTATGATATAAAACTAGACTCTTTCGTCATCCTTTTCTGGAGATGTTTGAGTTAATAAAGAACTTACATCTGTAGATGCCTTTTAAAATACTGGTGTTTTCCCTTTTTGTTAAAAAAAATCCCCGAGCGTCATGCTGAGATGTGTGACAAAATTTTACATCCCCCACGCAAAACACGCAACATCTGCGTGCTGTTTTCTTTCGTCCTTTTTTGAAATTTCACATTTCCACAAGCCTTGAAGATTGATAAAGAAAACCAATTGCACTGCTCCGGTTTTATTGGTAAACGGAAAACGACGAAACTGTTCCAGTTTTCTTCCAGTAATCTATTTGCAAATATAGTTAATACGCTTGTTCTTAAAATAGACTGAATAAAAAGCACTGAGCAGAACTTCCGTGAAAATTATTACCTTTGGCTCCAATTATACTTCGTAACGATATTCGTCAAAAAAAAAATCTAAGCATATTATGAAGCATCACGTTTTTAGAGTGACGGCATGTCCAAATCTTGTCTGATTTGTATACTGGTCTTCCTCATTCGTGTGTATTTAATAAGCTGGCAACTTTCTGCTTTTGTCAACAATGCAAGCGCTGGTTTTGATGGAATTACTTTCAAAATAAACTTATCAACAGCTGCATTGGTAAGTTTATTCTTTTCCTATAGCGGAGAAGCAACCAGATTTTTATTTCATCTTTCGAAAAAGCATTCTCGTGCAGTTGATGGCAAAATAAAGATTTTGTTGAGACACGCGTCTGAATAACTAATCGGCGAGGCAACATTTTTTAAAATTCTCTGCTTCTATTTTGGGACAACGACATCGCTGTTGGGTGTTATGCCGACCAAAATAGATCACAAGTTATCGCAAATGATAAGGACGGCATAATATTGACGGCTTGTTCATTAAGGCTGCGCACACTAGCCGATTTTTTGTCGCGACCAACCGCGTTTAGTCTTGGGGCCGAGTCGATCTCCGCCATGTTTGAAAAGAGGCTTGTTCACGTGACTCTCATGACATTTTCTCATTGGTTGAGGTACGTGCGAGCCCCGACTAATTGTCTTGGTCCACAGCATGCACACTAGCCGACAAGGCCCAACAAGACGTTGAGATCTAGCACTGTCAGATATCGCCCGACAAGCCCCGATTCTGTCGCAGACTTGTCTGAATTCATCGTACACTAGCCGACAGGTGAAGTTTTTTTGTCGGCCGGCAAAAAATCGGCTAGTGTGCGGCGGCCTTTAGCTTGAAGTCTATGCAAAACAGTGCCTTAACCAGTATCCGGTTTTTTGACCCAAAAAGAAGATTTGCATTGTTGGATAAATTGATTGGGGTGGATAATCAGTTGTTGGTGGAGTTCACTTGAGGATGTCCTCCTGTTCTCACATCAACAGTCTCAACATGAACATGAAGAGGGAGTTTAAGAAGCTACTACGGCGACGCCAAAGACAACATCGATTAAAAAAATGGACTTACATTTTATGCATCAATCAAGTCCAGCGGTTGCCCATTCCCCCCGGGCAACCGCGGGGCATTTGCTCACGTTGTCAGTCCCAGGGGCGGAGCAAATTTTATCGCGGCCCGGGTGCTGGGCGTTAGCATACCCCAGGGCGACCCCCGGGCATTTGACACACGTGTTTTCGAAGGTTAGCATTAAATAACATCGGGTGAGGTGGATTTAGTGACCAGCGGTTAGAGTTAGGGTTAGTGGTTTTGTGAGGATTGTCATCATATTGTGGGCGCAGAAAACTATTTCACCCCTGTGTTATCTAATGCTGACCGTTTTCGAAAGATGAATGAGTTTATCGGAAGGCCGAGGCCTTTGTCAAAGATTGGCTTGTCCGTTAGGGACCACAAAAACCTGCCGATGTTTTTAAAGGCATGTTTTCTCAATTTTAGATATTTCATTACTTGTTAGCATATAAATATAAGCGACAAGGTGAACTATATTTTGTATATCACTGTCAAAACAATCACTGACATGAAGACTGCGTGAACGACTATTTCGCATTTCACATTCAAAACTAGCCTAACAATAGACCATTTTACAGTTGTCGGCTTAGTGACCTGGCTCTGAATGGCAGCGAGGCTGGAGTTGACTTTGTTTTGATACAGACCTCACTGCTTTTATTGTGCAAATCAAGTTGTTCTTATGCTAACTAGTTGGCATTTACATGAGAAAAGCTGAGAGGTCTGTATCAAAGCAA
>JAHPZR010028788.1:7500-18532 GCA_019787425.1 Platygyra sinensis
CGTATTTGCGTTCATATTGGCGTTATATCTTAGACGTGAAACACTACCAAACACAGAATCATCTCAAGACCATAAGACAAAGACTATTTTAGATAAAGGTAAATGATGATTTTTGTATATAATTTTACTCCTTAAAATGAGTCTAGTGGAATAGAACTAGACTGACCCATGAACTTATTTCCCAACTTTAAGACCCAATATATGAAACGTTTTAAAAGTCTCTAAATCTCGATCCAACCTGAAAAATCCAAAAATATCTTTTTCCCATCATTTTTGTTTTGTTTTTCTTTTTGTTTTCTTCTAGATCTTGATTTACAGAATATATCGATCTTTTAATCAGTAACTACCTAAAAAAAATGATTTCCTGATCGGTGAAGTTTTAATGCTACCGATAAGAATCATTCCTATCTCAATAATTTATCTTGCTAATCGTAACATCCCGAACAGTTTTTTGATACGCAAAGTTCCCTGAGCTAACTACCTTTCATAGTTAAGCGTTATACACATATGGCGATGGTAAACAACGAACTACATTGCACAGCGTTTAACACACATCAGAACCAGTCAGAAACAATTTCGCACCTTGTTCTTGGAAGCAGTTGTTCTTGGAAGGATGCTTTGTAATATGACCAGTTCTTATAACGGCTTGCTGACTTCAACACGTTCGGAATGTAGGCAAATGCTCGTCACGGATTGGCCAATGTTCATCATAAATTCTTCTAGAAAGGCGACGAACATTAACCACGTTTTCTAGACTGGTCAGTTTTCGAACACACGGAGAGAACTCGTGTTATCGTCTTCATCTCGGCGAAAGCGTTGCTCGGTGTAAAATCCTTCGGCATCAATTAATCACGTGATAATATCAACCATGTCCAATAGCTTTAGCAAGTGAGCGGTCCCAACAGTCGCCAAGATGCTTATTGAGTACTTGATGAAATGAACTTTTAAACAGTTGAAATTTTATTTTTTTCACGAGCTCTAAACAAACTTTGAAACTAGACAGTGAATAGAAACGGGGCACAACTAAACCTCGACTTTTCACGTGATCGTCGAAATCTCATAAAGGTGGCGAAATACGAGATACAAAAACCTTCAACCTGTCGCGCAACATGAGCAAATTTGTTGCGTGACAAGTTGTAAGTTTGTTGAAAAACGACCAAAAAAGCTTAAAGTTGTTGCTGAAAGTAGACCCGCGCTCTACGTTTTGCAACAACTCTCTTCAACCTGCAACAAACGTTTTTGTTGCGCGACAAGTTGATCACCCAAGGTGAAAAACGCGAAACATCGACCCAAAACTAGCAACAAAACAATGTTGCGCGACACGTTGAAGGTTTGTGTATCTCATATTTCGCCGCCTTTCGAGTAGCATGGCCGGGCGCTTTATATTAAACAAAGGCGAGTTCAACGTCCGCGTTCTTAGCTTCATCCTTCTTGGAAGTCTTCCACCTTAACGGCCTCAAACCGTTCAATATCACAAATACCAATCCCAGTACATCTGCCAGAACAGCCATCCACAGCGCGGCCTTACCTGCCAGTGCTGCAATGACTATGGCAAGCTTAAGAACGACAGAACACGAGATATTCACTGCCACAATACGACGACAGTATCGCCCAAGCTCCACCAGCTCTGGTATTTTAGCCAAGTTGTTACTCATCAATGCCACATCCGCCGCCTCCACTGCTAAAGCTGTTCCTCCAGCGCCCATTGCAATCCCAATATTCGCCGCGGCCAGGGCTGGACCATCGTTGACACCATCACCCACCATACCCACGATGTTTTTCTTGCTGTCACGTGATCTGACTGAAATGTAGGGGCGACGTGAACAGCGACTAGGTAAGAAGAGCCTTAGAGAATCTTGATCATCGTAAAGCACCTCGCTCTCCGTCTCTTTTGCTCCATCCTGTCTCTCCTTGATCCACGATAGTTTGTCCTCGGGTTTCATCTCGGCAATACATTCGTCCAGGCCTAATTTATTCTTCACGGCCAGGGCTGTGCGCGAGTTATCCCCTGTGATCATGGCAGTCTGGATGCGAACTCTTCGCAGCCAATCAAGCGCAGCAAGACTGTTGGGTCTGATGGTGTCAGCAAGAGCTATCATCATGGCCAGCTTACCGTCCACACACACGAAGATCACAGTTTTGCTTTCATTGCTCCAAGTGATGTATTTGTTCTCCATGTATGTGTTCAGCTCTTTACCGCCGATGCGATGAAGGAATTCAAGGTTCCCAATCTGGACAAGACGACCATCTACGACACCAGCAATACCTTGCCCTTCGTGAAGTTCAAAACGTGACACTTCCGGTAAAGTAGCGCTTTGCGACTTGACCATTTCCGCAACACAACCCGCAAACTGATTAACTATGGCGGCCGCCAGAGGATGACTGGACTTGCTTTCAAGCGCGGCAGCGAGGCGTAACGTCGCTCGTTCATGCACACCAGGAGCACATTCAATATCGACGACCTGAAACTTCCCTTCGGTCAAAGTTCCAGTTTTGTCAAAGGCAAGAACCTTTAACTGAGCTAGAGTCTCAAGGTGAACTCCTCCTTTAATCAGAGCTCCTTTCCGCGTAGCCGCAGTAATGCTACAGACAACAGCAATCGGGGTGGACATGACCAGGGCGCAGGGACACGCTATGACCAGAAGAACAAGCGCTCGTCGACCCCATTCTTTAAGCTCTTCTGAGTAATTCCCCACGTTTGCTGCACCAAGGATGGCTGGAATAACGAACACTAATGCGGCTACTATGACCACTGCTGGGGTGTAATATTTCGCAAACCGGTTTATGGCAACTTCGGTCCTTGTTGAACTAGTTTGGGCTTCCTGGACTAGTTGTGCTACTTTAGAAACTGTAGAGGTGGTCGAGTCAGATGTAGTCTTCACCTCTAGGTACCCATTTTGATTGACGGTTCCACTAAACACTTTGGAACCCTCTGATTTCTCAACAGGCACAGATTCGCCTGAAACAGAACTCTCGTCTACAGCAGCTCTCCCGTTCACGACATCACCATCCAGTGGAATCAGTTCTCCTGGTCTAATGGCGATGGCCGTTCCTATGGTAACTTCTTCCACTGGAACACATTCGCCGGTACTAGCCAATATCGCCACTTGAGGTGCTTTGAGCATGAGACCTGAGATAGTCCGCTGAACTTTGTACATACAGAACTCCTGCAGTGCTTCGGAAAAGGAAAATACGTACACTACAGCGGCGCCCTCGAGCCACTCCGCAATGGCCAGCGTTCCTGCTATAGCAATAAGCATGAGCATATTGATGTCTACAGTGCAGGTCTTGATGGAGACATATGCTTTCTTCAGTACTGGGGCAATGCCAAAAACAATTTCTGCAATTGCCACCCACTTATACCAGGACGCTCCGGCAAAGAATGCTACAACGCCTACCGTCAAAAGAATGGTTTGGATCAAAAGGTAAACTAAAAACGACGACAGGGAAAGAGGCATCTTTTCACTGTCTTCTCCATGCTGGTGTGATCCACTTTCCATGATACTGGCTCCCAGATACACGCGGTTGAGTGTATTGACCAGCTCGGTGGCTGACGTTACTTCCGGGTCGTGACGAACGTATACCACGCGACCGATGACATTGACTGCGATTGACACGACGCCATCCAATGGTTCTAGAGAGTCTTGAACGAGCTTGCCTTCCATCGCACAGCAGATGTTCTGGACTCGCAGTTTGGTTGTGCGTACAACTGGTTTCGTCTCGCCAGCGCTGTCACTTTCCGGACGACTTCGCGGTGACGCGGGAGGGGTGGTCGGGAAAAAACCGCTGCAGTCGGTCATTGAGATTCTGCTTCCGGATTTATTCCCGGGGATAAAGTCTTCAATTGATATGGTGAGCTGATTTTTCTGGCAACAGGAATTTCCAGACAACTTGCTCGTGGATCCATTACAGCAATTGCCTTCAGGTGAAAAAACACGTGACAGTCTCGCCATTACAGCGTTTACTGTCACAGCACTTGTCTTCGGGTGAGGAACAGCTGAAAATTACAGCTGGATTGCGTGACTGACATTTAAAATCAGGGGGTTTGCCCTGACCCCAAGGACTCTGACAACAGCTTCCGGTATCACAGCAAGTAGAAACTGAGCTTGCAGCAGCTGAATTGGACAGTCTTTCACTGTCATTACCCGGACAGCTGGATGTCGACTGACAAGGACTGCAGCAGTCATCTCTGCACATCCCTTCACAGGAGTCAGGGGTGCGTCTTCTCCAAGGATCAGGCGACTCGTTAATCTCACCGCGTAAGCTTTCGTTTCCGGTGCAACAGCCTCGACATGGAGGCAATTCCAAAGCGGCAGCTTGTGGACACGGTGTCTTGTCGCAGCATACATCTTTCTGTTGCTGTGTCTTTTCCGGAGAGTTGCACACGCTTGGTTGCAATCTACCTCTTCCTTCTTCGTCAGTAATTTCAGAGCAGCAATTGCTATTGCAGCTCGACTCTTCACGACAAGGGTCAGTCGTCTCGTCACATGGCTGTCTTGCACAAGAAGAAGGGTTTTGTGCTGGGTTCGTTTTCTCCACTACACACGCCTTTCCCACTGTTCGGAACAACTGCTGGACTGTTTTACGCAAGGAGCTGGAGGGCATGGGTCGGTCTGCTTTTTTTCACTGCATTCATTGTCCCCACTGTCGTAACAACGTTTCCTTGATGGATAAAAAATCTGTCGGATCTACGATGCCACACCATTTCACAGTTGGCAGGAGATGATTCAAATCTTCGGAGTCTTCGTCGCCATGGTAACACTCGACGCATGCGCAAGCCTCTACTTTTTCGCTGTGTGGGGAGGGGTCTAAAGTCTAGGGGCGGGGAAAGGAGGGAAACTTTCTCTGAATCCGGAAAAAACTTTGGATAAGTGAAGTTTTTACTCAGTTCACACGAGAAAAAATACTGGAGTGGAAAAGTAGTGTCTACAAGTGAATACATTCTTAATTGGGAAAGTAAGATTAACAAAATAATAAACCTTAACACCAGTTGAATTCTGAGTCACGTTACAGGAAATGATCCAAAAGTCAGCTACCCCGGCGTAGCACTCCAACCTCCAACCTCGGATACCCGCGCCCAATAAGAAGAGACTAAGAATCGGGAAGAGCTACACGCAATTTCTGCCTTTTGTCCTCCCGAGGCGACAAGGAAGAGTCGAGCTGCAATAGCAATTGCTGCTCTGAAATTACTGACGAAGAAGGAAGAGGTAGATTGCAACCAAGCGTGTGCAACTCTCCGGAAAAGACACAGCAACAGAAAGATGTATGCTGCGACAAGACACCGTGTCCACAAGCTGCCGCTTTGGAATTGCCTCCATGTCGAGGCTGTTGCACCGGAAACGAAAGCTTACGCGGTGAGATTAACGAGTCGCCTGATCCTTGGAGAAGACGCACCCCTGACTCCTGTGAAGGGATGTGCAGAGATGACTGCTGCAGTCCTTGTCAGTCGACATCCAGCTGTCCGGGTAATGACAGTGAAAGACTGTCCAATTCAGCTGCTGCAAGCTCAGTTTCTACTTGCTGTGATACCGGAAGCTGTTGTCAGAGTCCTTGGGGTCAGGGCAAACCCCCTGATTTTAAATGTCAGTCACGCAATCCAGCTGTAATTTTCAGCTGTTCCTCACCCGAAGACAAGTGCTGTGACAGTAAACGCTGTAATGGCGAGACTGTCACGTGTTTTTTCACCTGAAGGCAATTGCTGTAATGGATCCACGAGCAAGTTGTCTGGAAATTCCTGTTGCCAGAAAAATCAGCTCACCATATCAATTGAAGACTTTATCCCCGGGAATAAATCCGGAAGCAGAATCTCAATGACCGACTGCAGCGGTTTTTTCCCGACCACCCCTCCCGCGTCACCGCGAAGTCGTCCGGAAAGTGACAGCGCTGGCGAGACGAAACCAGTTGTACGCACAACCAAACTGCGAGTCCAGAACATCTGCTGTGCGATGGAAGGCAAGCTCGTTCAAGACTCTCTAGAACCATTGGATGGCGTCGTGTCAATCGCAGTCAATGTCATCGTCGCGTGGTATACGTTCGTCACGACCCGGAAGTAACGTCAGCCACCGAGCTGGTCAATACACTCAACCGCGTGTATCTGGGAGCCAGTATCATGGAAAGTGGATCACACCAGCATGGAGAAGACAGTGAAAAGATGCCTCTTTCCCTGTCGTCGTTTTTAGTTTACCTTTTGATCCAAACCATTCTTTTGACGGTAGGCGTTGTAGCATTCTTTGCCGGAGCGTCCTGGTATAAGTGGGTGGCAATTGCAGAAATTGTTTTTGGCATTGCCCCAGTACTGAAGAAAGCATATGTCTCCATCAAGACCTGCACTGTAGACATCAATATGCTCATGCTTATTGCTATAGCAGGAACGCTGGCCATTGCGGAGTGGCTCGAGGGCGCCGCTGTAGTGTACGTATTTTCCTTTTCCGAAGCACTGCAGGAGTTCTGTATGTACAAAGTTCAGCGGACTATCTCAGGTCTCATGCTCAAAGCACCTCAAGTGGCGATATTGGCTAGTACCGGCGAATGTGTTCCAGTGGAAGAAGTTACCATAGGAACGGCCATCGCCATTAGACCAGGAGAACTGATTCCACTGGATGGTGATGTCGTGAACGGGAGAGCTGCTGTAGACGAGAGTTCTGTTTCAGGCGAATCTGTGCCTGTTGAGAAATCAGAGGGTTCCAAAGTGTTTAGTGGAACCGTCAATCAAAATGGGTACCTAGAGGTGAAGACTACATCTGACTCGACCACCTCTACAGTTTCTAAAGTAGCACAACTAGTCCAGGAAGCCCAAACTAGTTCAACAAGGACCGAAGTTGCCATAAACCGGTTTGCGAAATATTACACCCCAGCAGTGGTCATAGTAGCCGCATTAGTGTTCGTTATTCCAGCCATCCTTGGTGCAGCAAACGTGGGGAATTACTCAGAAGAGCTTAAAGAATGGGGTCGACGAGCGCTTGTTCTTCTGGTCATAGCGTGTCCCTGCGCCCTGGTCATGTCCACCCCGATTGCTGTTGTCTGTAGCATTACTGCGGCTACGCGGAAAGGAGCTCTGATTAAAGGAGGAGTTCACCTTGAGACTCTAGCTCAGTTAAAGGTTCTTGCCTTTGACAAAACTGGAACTTTGACCGAAGGGAAGTTTCAGGTCGTCGATATTGAATGTGCTCCTGGTGTGCATGAACGAGCGACGTTACGCCTCGCTGCCGCGCTTGAAAGCAAGTCCAGTCATCCTCTGGCGGCCGCCATAGTTAATCAGTTTGCGGGTTGTGTTGCGGAAATGGTCAAGTCGCAAAGCGCTACTTTACCGGAAGTGTCACGTTTTGAACTTCACGAAGGGCAAGGTATTGCTGGTGTCGTAGATGGTCGTCTTGTCCAGATTGGGAACCTTGAATTCCTTCATCGCATCGGCGGTAAAGAGCTGAACACATACATGGAGAACAAATACATCACTTGGAGCAATGAAAGCAAAACTGTGATCTTCGTGTGTGTGGACGGTAAGCTGGCCATGATGATAGCTCTTGCTGACACCATCAGACCCAACAGTCTTGCTGCGCTTGATTGGCTGCGAAGAGTTCGCATCCAGACTGCCATGATCACAGGGGATAACTCGCGCACAGCCCTGGCCGTGAAGAATAAATTAGGCCTGGACGAATGTATTGCCGAGATGAAACCCGAGGACAAACTATCGTGGATCAAGGAGAGACAGGATGGAGCAAAAGAGACGGAGAGCGAGGTGCTTTACGATGATCAAGATTCTCTAAGGCTCTTCTTACCTAGTCGCTGTTCACGTCGCCCCTACATTTCAGTCAGATCACGTGACAGCAAGAAAAACATCGTGGGTATGGTGGGTGATGGTGTCAACGATGGTCCAGCCCTGGCCGCGGCGAATATTGGGATTGCAATGGGCGCTGGAGGAACAGCTTTAGCAGTGGAGGCGGCGGATGTGGCATTGATGAGTAACAACTTGGCTAAAATACCAGAGCTGGTGGAGCTTGGGCGATACTGTCGTCGTATTGTGGCAGTGAATATCTCGTGTTCTGTCGTTCTTAAGCTTGCCATAGTCATTGCAGCACTGGCAGGTAAGGCCGCGCTGTGGATGGCTGTTCTGGCAGATGTACTGGGATTGGTATTTGTGATATTGAACGGTTTGAGGCCGTTAAGGTGGAAGACTTCCAAGAAGGATGAAGCTAAGAACGCGGACGTTGAACTCGCCTTTGTTTAATATAAAGCGCCCGGCCATGCTACTCGAAAGGCGGCGAAATATGAGATACACAAACCTTCAACGTGTCGCGCAACATTGTTTTGTTGCTAGTTTTGGGTCGATGTTTCGCGTTTTTCACCTTGGGTGATCAACTTGTCGCGCAACAAAAACGTTTGTTGCAGGTTGAAGAGAGTTGTTGCAAAACGTAGAGCGCGGGTCTACTTTCAGCAACAACTTTAAGCTTTTTTGGTCGTTTTTCAACAAACTTACAACTTGTCACGCAACAAATTTGCTCATGTTGCGCGACAGGTTGAAGGTTTTTGTATCTCGTATTTCGCCACCTTTATGAGATTTCGACGATCACGTGAAAAGTCGAGGTTTAGTTGTGCCCCGTTTCTATTCACTGTCTAGTTTCAAAGTTTGTTTAGAGCTCGTGAAAAAAATAAAATTTCAACTGTTTAAAAGTTCATTTCATCAAGTACTCAATAAGCATCTTGGCGACTGTTGGGACCGCTCACTTGCTAAAGCTATTGGACATGGTTGATATTATCACGTGATTAATTGATGCCGAAGGATTTTACACCGAGCAACGCTTTCGCCGAGATGAAGACGATAACACGAGTTCTCTCCGTGTGTTCGAAAACTGACCAGTCTAGAAAACGTGGTTAATGTTCGTCGCCTTTCTAGAAGAATTTATGATGAACATTGGCCAATCCGTGACGAGCATTTGCCTACATTCCGAACGTGTTGAAGTCAGCAAGCCGTTATAAGAACTGGTCATATTACAAAGCATCCTTCCAAGAACAACTGCTTCCAAGAACAAGGTGCGAAATTGTTTCTGACTGGTTCTGATGTGTGTTAAACGCTGTGCAATGTAGTTCGTTGTTTACCATCGCCATATGTGTATAACGCTTAACTATGAAAGGTAGTTAGCTCAGGGAACTTTGCGTATCAAAAAACTGTTCGGGATGTTACGATTAGCAAGATAAATTATTGAGATAGGAATGATTCTTATCGGTAGCATTAAAACTTCACCGATCAGGAAATCATTTTTTTTAGGTAGTTACTGATTAAAAGATCGATATATTCTGTAAATCAAGATCTAGAAGAAAACAAAAAGAAAAACAAAACAAAAATGATGGGAAAAAGATATTTTTGGATTTTTCAGGTTGGATCGAGATTTAGAGACTTTTAAACGTTTCATATATTGGGTCTTAAAGTTGGGAAATAAGTTCATGGGTCAGTCTAGTTCTATTCCACTAGACTCATTTTAAGGAGTAAAATTATATACAAAAATCATCATTTACCTTTATCTAAAATAGTCTTTGTCTTATGGTCTTGAGATGATTCTGTGTTTGGTAGTGTTTCACGTCTAAGATATAACGCCAATATGAACGCAAATACGTTATTCCTATAATCTGTCTTCTCCAAACTATTAGCTAGAAATCAATGGAATGGGCCTTTTCCACGATCCGGTCACGTGGTACGACAAAACACATTCTGGGACGCAAGTTGCACAGTGGAACTTTCAAAGCAATTGCAGCTCAAGGTGGACTGGTACGAGTTGCTTTGTTTTGGAAGTCCCACTGTTGAACTTGCGTACCAGAATGTGTTATATTGTACCATGTGACCGGATCCTGAAAAGGGCCTATTTGTTTCCAGGATGTGGCATGTATTTTCTTAGACTTTTGTTAGGCGCCTTTTTCAAGTCATCGAAGGCAGCGGGAAGAGAGAGCCTGGGAATGACTCCTGCTCGGTTATCTAGTTAGAATTCTCAATTGTCTCGACAGAATCACGAGGCTTAGAAGGATAAAACAAAAGAAAGTACATCGAGGTTGAAAAGTAAATAACAATAAGCCATTTCTGAGTTCTCTTGTACCTCTGTTTCAAAACGAGTCTAAGTGCGAAACCTTTCATATGAAAATGAGTTCTGCATGCAGTTTCATTTTCATGCAAATCAAAGTCCTTTTCATAAGAATGGTTTCGCACTTAGACTCGCTTTGAAACAGAGGCGTAAGGGAACTCGGAAATGGCCTATTTCTTTACTTTTCTTTTAAGCTTAGCGCCCAAGCTCGAAATTGGCCTATTATGAATCAGACCTTTTCAGATCTTGTAGTGGTATCTGAGTATTTTTATGCGTAGTTTGATATCGTCTCGGAAATTCCATGACACGTGACTTTTTTCAAGATGAAATAAATCAATGAGATGATATTGAATGAAGTAGTGCTGGGCTGCCGAACAAATAGAACTCAACTCGATTCTAATATGAAGATATGGTTGATCATCGTTGTTTAATATGCACACAACTTCAAGCAGTTGTGAAAAAATTCAGTTCTGAACGGGATTGGAACCCATGACCTTCACGATACTGGTGCAGTGCTTTACCAACTGAGCTATAGAGCCAACTGGGTGCTGACCACTTTGTGAGTTCGTAATATACCCGTAGAGGGTAATATACCCGTTCAGACCTGAATTTTTTTCAAGGTTTAATTTCACAACTGCTAAAGCTGTATGATCAACCATATCTCCATATCATTATCCGCAGTTCAAATATATGAACTTTCATATAATCATTTGTATTCTTCACGAGCATCCCTACTTTGTCATGTACCGACAACACAGGGTTGGTTGCACCAAAAAACAGTTAATCAGAGGGGGGTCATTTTAATTGCTATCAAAGTCATCTAGTCCTCCGACGACTCCCCATCGCCCATAAATACGTTTTTTTTTAAAAAATTTATTTATTTATTGCATTACACACAGCTATTAACTATTGACACAAGTTTCATTACAATACTATACTAACTAAACATAATATACAGGACCTAC
>JAHPZR010028793.1:0-12500 GCA_019787425.1 Platygyra sinensis
AGAATGCTATATATATAGTCCCTTGGAATTACTGACCGGTTTTAGCGCGACTGTGGGGCGTAACTTCCTCAGCAAAACCTGAAAAACCGTAAAATGCACTGGACAACAGAAATCTGAAAAACTGCCATCATTGTTGACGAAAACCGAAAAAACCAAACACAAAATTCGAGAAAACCCGCAAACCGTGTAAGATCCTAAAACCGAAAATCCCAACGCCCCCCTCTTGAGGAGATATCCATTTTTGGGACAAAGGTCTTATTTAGAACCTGTGCAGATATAAATGAGATCCTTTGTCGGAATCTTCACCAAGTAAAATAAAACTTAACATTCTCAAGAATGCTAGCAGGCGCTAAATATTGTGAAACCCCGTGTTGAATCGATGTTAAAAGTCACACCGCAAGTCACGTTTCTAAATGCTTCGTTACCTAATTGCGATCGTCATTTTTTTTTTCGCCAAGTGTTGCACGTTAATTGCTTGTGGGCGACCAGTTTGATTTTGAAATCCCCGTTAGGTGCGTTTTACAGAAATAAGAACGAAGGAGGTAATATATGTAGAAAGTCTGGTCAATGCCGGAACATCTATGGTGGAACCCCGTCGGCCGGAATTGAATTCTAAATCATTTTGCTTTGTATTTGCGCGAATTCAAAAGTTCATTTTTTTTCAGCGATGACAGATATTTTATGAAACCGACAAAGAGTTGAGCCCGATGTCACCTGGTGAGTTTCATTTCTGTTTTTTTCAGAACGGACGGGTATCGTTTAGGGCTGTTGCCTAACGAAACTGTGCCAACATTCATGCATATATGTTGTATTAAAGTTAAGCTTCTTTTTTCCGGAATCTTTTGTCTTCTCTTTCTGCTGTAGCAATTTTTTTCACATTGATAACAAGATAAGCGCAGTCGCCTCACGCAGCCATACTCATGCAGTGCCAGGTATGGTCACGTACGAGGAACAGAGGGTGGCTCTTATTTTCTCGCCTAATCAAACCTACCCTGGTATTAAACAAGGGCGACCTTAGCGATGAACACACATTTCGCTGGGACCATCATGTCGAAACGATCTCCGATGAAGTCTCTGTCCGTTAGAGACGAAGAAGATGGCAAACGGTCTCTCCACGTTAAACGTGGAGAAAAAAAGTATGTGTCCGTTGCAAACTTCTTTTTTGAGGTGATTGGATTTCGTTAGATGTCTATCAGAATTTCAAAGGATGAATGGCTACCTCCTAGAAGTTACCAGGAGCAGCGATGGAATTACCATGTGAGTATTAAGGATGCTTTTTAACTGCTAATTTATTCATTCTCGGATAAGCCTTCATTTAGCAGGGGCACCCGATGATCAAATTAAGCAAAAAAGCCTCTGAGGGATATTTCTGGGCTCCTTGTAATGTTTAGAGACTGTTTAAAGACTTGTTTTAATCAGCTAGAAAAATTTGATCTCTTCGGATTTCTTAGCTAAAGATTGAAGTGTCCGAAAATTTTAGGGAATGAACTCTTCATTTCAGAATTTGCTAGCTGAACGTTACCTTCGAAGAACTTCTCTGCGAACTTTTTTCTTACCCGAAAATGCTAGGCGACCTTTTTTAGAGCCAGAAATTTCAAAAATATCCCTTCCGAAAATCTAAGGGACTGTTTTTCCCTGCATTTCTCTGGTTGCGAATCTATTAGGTGATGTTTTAGTAAGAAATCAGTAGCTTTTTGGCAATGCATTATCCGAAAGTCTTAACGGGTAGACTCTCCCGAACAGATATTTCATCGAAGTTTCTCGTTGGGTGCCCCTGATTTAGGGATGTTTGCCAAATGAAATTACTGAGCTAATAGCATTACACCATGAAAGTATGATTTTCAAAACTAAGACCTACCTTACATAAGATCTGCTAAATAAGTGGCACGTAAAAGTCTTACTGTTAAAGTAGTTTTAAATGGTATTAGAGCTTAAAGAAAATACTGGCACAATTTCTCGTTGCTTTGTTGGTGAGTTCTGAGGGCCCGTTTACATGGAAAGAGGATGATCCTAGCGCTGGGATCATCCTAGCACTAGGATCATCCGAGTGCGGTATGTTTTCAGCTTTCAGTTTACATGTGATGGGTTGTATTTGGCCCCAGTGCTAGGATCATCCTACCGCTAGGATCATCCTATCTGAGAGGAGGGATGATCCTGGCGCTAGGATGATCCTGGCTCCATGTAAACTGCGTCAGGAGGCCCAGTTTGCCCACCATCTTGAAACCTGACATGGCCCTGGGGACGAGTTCTGGGAACAACATGGCGGGATCTTCTCACTCATCATCGACTAAAGGCCGACAATTTCGAATTTCCCTGCCAAACGATGAAGACGAAGATAGCGGTGTGCAACGTGGGGGTGCAATATTGTTTCAAAAATACAGGACCCAATTGCAAAGTAGAGAGGCAGCGGAAACTACTGAATTTTCGAGTCTTTGTGCGAGCGGTGTGCAAACAGGGCAGAATGTGTTGGATGATTCTCAAGAAGATCAAGATGAGCTTAATGGTAACCAACCTCGCCCAAAAAAGAGAAAACAGACTGATGCAGTCACTCAAAAGAAATGGACCTGGAAAGATGAGTTTGTTGCCAGCCTCATTGCTTACATAAAGGAATACAAGGCAGTATGTGATTTCAATGGTGTTGACTTTGAAGCAGACTTGAAGGACTTGTACACTGAACTTCATCGTTGCCTGGCGTCGAGGTTTCCAGAAGATTTTGGCCCAGATAAGGTAAGCGAACCTTCAACTGCTGTAAAAGACATGTCCTGTGAAGAATATGATTTGTACAAGAAAACCACTGCAGAAGAAAAGATCAAAATTGCAAAGGTTTATGATCGAATAAAAGCAAAGGTCAAAAGCATTCGCCAGGACTACAGAACTGCTGTAAACAAGGGTACCAGAAGTGGAAGTGGAAAACTGGTAAAGGAACATTTTGACATCCTGCGTGAAATTTGGGGAGGTTCTCCAGCTACAACCATGTTGGCTGAAGGTGTGGATGGTGATAGTCTGCTCTCTGACAAAGTCAAGAGCAGTAGTGAAGGTAAGACCTCCATGACAGGGACAAAAGGGTCACATAATAATAATAAATAATAATAATAATATAATAATAATAATAATAACAATATAACAATATAATAATAATAATAATAATAATCAACAATGACAATGATAATGATAATGATAATGATAATTAATAATAATAATAGCAATAATAACAATAATAATAACAACAACAACAATGATAACAAGAATAAATTGCATACACACAAGTAACATATGTTCATAACTTCAAAAACAGTCAAATTACAGCTGGTTAAAATTATTTCAAAAAGATAACATTTATGCTGGAGCCAATTTTAAAAAAGCCCAGCTCTCTAACCTCTATGTCATGGCAGGGAGTCTAACATTTTTACAGAGTTACTTTTCAATGCTTCCCCATTTATGTTGCGGGGATTGGGAGCCAGGGTTTAAATTGACTGGAATATTACTAAGATAAACTCCCTAGTCATTTATTATAAATTTAGATACTGTTAGCATGTTTTAACTTAAATCCATTGTTTAGTATTTAGTTCATGTCAAACTGAGCTGGAGGGTAGGGAGGGCATTACTAGAGAGGTAAGGGGGCTTATTAACAGGGCACAGCAAGATTTGTACTACAGCCCTATTTGTTTGTTTGTTTTTACAATTCTTGTATGCATGTGGTGCCTAACAAAATAACAGACTGCAGTGTCTTTAAACTGCATGGGCCTTTTTTTTCAAAAACACAATTTCTATATTTGTATTAATCTGCAGTTTCAGAACCTGATGCAACTCTTACTGAAGAGTTATCAGACACAGATAAGGAGTCAGCACATGGAAATGCAGGCTCTTCATTTTCCCAAGTGCCTGCAGATGAACCAAAAATGACCAAGAAACCAAACATGTCTGTCTCGGCAGTGCCACGGTTAGTAGACAATAAAAGAAAACAGATGGAAAAAGCACTTTCTCAATCTAAACGAGATCAAATTTTGATGAATGCAACAAAAGAGGACATAATCATGAAGAAGCAAATGATTTCATCACTTGAGGAATCAAATAAGTCTTTACAAAGTACAATGCAAAAAATGACAGAATCACTCTCTTCCATGGCAGAAGGTATTTCAGCTGGTATGAGGATGATTGCTATGGCCATGGCGTCACCATCACAACAGCAGTCTTGGAGTTCTCAGCCACCAGATTACAACAGAGTTTTGTATCCTACTGCTATGCATGGAACTCATGCATATACCATGGGGCATGATTTTGTAAGAAGTCCTCCCAACTTCCCAGGCGAAGCTGGTCATTTTCAAAGTTCATCACCAAGGTCATACACTCCCAGCCCCACTCCATCTGACCAGGTCTCTGTACACAGCGATGGTAGTAGTACTGCTGGATATGCTTCCTACAATAGTTATTGACAAGGAAAGCTAAAACTGACACACAGCATACCTGTTGTAGAATGTCAATTTGTGTTTATTAAAATGTTGAAAAGTGTTAATATTGAACTAATGCTGGGATCATCCTAGCAGGAGGATCAAAATGTTGTTTGGCAGGGACAATGACAGAAACAGATTATCACACACAGCAAGGTCATACCAGCATGAAGGTCATTGTATCAAACACCCAGTACCATACATGTACTATATACTAACAATGATTTGCGGTTAAACAGGAAATGCATGTCCCACTTGGACAATCCACCTGCTAGGTTGACCGTACTCCTTTGAACATGGATAACTGGAAAGCCAGGTTCCAAAATCTTGCGTTACTTGTTGGTGTTAATGTTTTCCTTATAAAGTGATGGAAAATGACATTTTAAAACTGTATAGCCTTAAGTTCATACATACAAGGTTCAGCTGTGTAAATATGATGCTTGTTTAATTTTGAGGCAGAAAAATTCTCACCTGTATAATCTTTCATGCTCCTAACCCAACATTTGAACTTTTTTTATCTGGGAGTACATACAGTAGGACAGTAACTATCAGACTGAGAACTACATGTATAAAGCTTGGTTCTAGTCATCCCATTTACACCTCATGCAAAATGGCTGCCATCATCTTTTGTTATCTGGTCAAGATTCTTAAAAAGCTGAGGGTAACACTTGAAAATTAATAGAAGAGTATACTACACTGTCCTTTAAATTACAGGCTGCAAAGTTGTGACTCGTTTATATTCAAGAGATTGGTATGGCCTGTTCAGACGATATCTTAACCTGAATTTTATTGCACTTGTTACATAAATCTATTTGAAGACCTCCAAGAACTAATGAGGCTGTAAACAAACGAAACTAAAAACGAACCAAAGCTATAATCCTAGTGAAAAAATCCCTTTATGTTCAACTCACATGAATGCGATCAAATAAGTATGAAAACTGAACTATTTATAGCGAACGATACTAACCACTTAATGGATTGCCTTTTGTTTGATTTTCCCAGGAGGGGCAACACCTATATGATACAATACAATAGCTTAGAGCTTTACTTATTTGTTTCTCATAAACATGGCCTGTTTAGCCTTGTGTTCCTGTTTGGATAATATAAATGTCCCTGTAACTTCCCATTACATAGGAATATGGCATTAAAACTCTGAACACTGATGCACTGACTTGATTTTTATAAGGTAGACCACAAATGTTTCTTCTGGGGCCAAACAGTTAATGTTCACCATATTTGCATTGGATTTAGACTGCACTGAAGTGAATAATGTTTCATACAGAGCATGGAAGGTAAGAAATAAAATCTATGGCCTTGAATTAAATACAACTGCTCTACATTCTCACATCCTTGTTAGTAATATTCTTGATTCAGAGATTCTTGACAGACTATCATGCATTGGGAAGATATTCTTTGAATACCCAAGTAATGATGTTTCTCACATGAACACCTTCAGCAGAATTGAAGTTGTACAGCCTGTCAGGTAGTGTGAGAGGTTGCGCTTCCCTGTCTCTGGCAATTTGGCGTTGAACATCCTCTTCATCAACAGTCATTCCATTAATTTCACAAATGTTATGTAACACAAAACATGCATACACCATGTTTGGCACATCTTTCAGTCCAATGTCCAGCCTTTTGTTTAAAACCTGCCATCTTGTCTTTAGCCTACCATATGCACATTCAATTGTATTCCTAGCAGAGCGAAGCATATTGTTAAATATCACTTCTTCATTATTTCTGGGGCTGGAGTACTCTTTCATACAGTATGGTAATAAAGGATATGCAGGATCGGCAAGTAGAATCACTGGGACTTTATCATCACCTGGTAAAAGTCTCTTGTACATCATGGGGAGTTCTTCTTCACGTAACATTCTGTTGATACGGGACTGAGAAAAGACTCTAGCATCATGGAGACTGCCTGGCCACCTGGCATCAACATCAATGAACTTCCCACTGCTGTCACAAACCCCTTGCACATTAATAGTATATTTCATTTTGTAGGAGAAAAAGTCATGTGCATTGTCACTGGGTTGTTTTATGGGAATATGTGTTCCATCGATGCAGGCAAAGGCTTGCGGAAACCCAAACTTCTCTTCCATTTTCTTAAGAAGTTGGCCCATTTCTTCTTCAGTGCTTGGTAATGCAATATACCTTGGCCCCAGTTCCCTTGTAATCAAGGCACATACCTAAATATTAAACATAGGCACGCAAAGCGTGCAAGAGTTATTTTTTGTGAAGTAAAAGCCTCTGGAGACAGAAGCATTTAAGGGACTGATTGCAGTAATAATTTAGTTAATTTGACAAGTTTTCTGGCTACATTGTACAGGAAGAAAGAAACAGAAATTTTGATGTACATACGATCTTATAGAACTGCTTCAAATGTAAATAGTTTCGTCTCCTCTAAAACATGTCCTAAGAACTACAAGGGATGATTTGTGACTTCTAATATTGATTTTACTCCTTGTGAAAAACAAAAGTATCAAGTTACCTTTATAACTAAAAATAAAAATCTTCTCATATACCATTTACCTTTACAGCAAGAAATTTGATTGGCTGTTTAAAGTACATCCAATGTGATTGGTGTGACATACTTACATCTCTCACTCACTCACCCAATGACCCGTCCATAACATACCCGACGCGCCGACCAAGAGGTATTAAAAAAAAACTCAAAAATCAAAAAATCAAATAAAAATAACTTTGTATAAACCTTGCCACCAGTTCCATGTACACACCTTTCGCAACACAACAGATAGGGTGCATATTGCCACGCCGCAACTATTAGCAGTCATTCGCAACGACCCCTGATCTTTCAAGTAATAAAGTGTCATTGCTAGCTGCTTCTCAACACTTAGCACATCACCACGTCTCGGACAGTCTTCACGGGGCTCCAAAAAGTAACGCAGTTCGTCAGCCACAGACATGAAGACGGCACGTGTCATTCGTAAGTTTGTTTTCCATTCGTGGTCTGGTAGCTTGCCTGTCCATAGATTTGTCCACCACTCCTCCGTTCGTCCTGGTGCTCGCCATAATCTGCGAACAGGTCCACGTCTGATCTTCCTCCTCGCTATTTGAAACCTTGAAATGGTGGCAGTGTGACTTAGATGGAGAATCATAGCTCGCTGTTGCTGTGTTTGAAATATCAAGTTGTATATAATGGCAAATTGATGCTGAAAGGCGGTTATCAAAGCGAGTAAATAAGGAAGAACTCCTAAAACTAACTTTTTGTCCTTTTCGCCCGCCATCTTGCTTTGCAACCGCGCTGAACACAGAATCTTGCATGTAAACTTCATGTAAACCAAATTAAGAGTTGATCCCAGGAGCCGCGTTTTTGCATGTAAACCAAATGAAGATTCTAGGATGATCCTGGCACTAGGATCATCCTCTTTCCATGTAAATGGGCCCTGAGTGATACTACTTTTAGCCATGTCAAGATCTTTCAGTCAAATTTATTGGCTACAGAATATTTCGAAGCTGCCTTGGACGCCGCATTACTAACTGTTCTAACGCAAGCCGGGATTTCGTTGCTTAACAGACAAATTTTTAGAAGTTTGAAGTGAGCAGCGTGATTCATCGTGTTCATGTATGCATATGTTAAAACAAACACCGAACATGAGATTTTCCCAAAACAGGGACTCTGGAAAGTGTCAGTGTGGTGATGACATTAGGCTCCATTTCCAGCCGCTGTTCATCAAACTCATCCGCGATGGACCGCAGAATGTAATTAAAAACGTGAAAATATCGACCATGAATTATACCAGCGAAGTAGACCGGTCACACTGAGAACTGCTCTGCACTGGTATTTATGTTAATGAAAACTTCAAACCGATCCATTGAAATGCTGGGTGTTGAAAAATTTTAAACAAAATTTCTTCTTATTCCCTTAGGCGTTGTTACGTAACTTGCAATGAGATGGGCAACACTAATGCAGTGCGCAATGCCATTAACCCCACTTTTTCAGCAATGGGGGGTGTGTTTTGGAACGATGTGATGGATAAGCAGTTGAACGAATACTGGATGAAGATCTTGGACCAGTATCTCGAATGTCTGCAGCATCTTCAAAATGTAAAGAAGGCAGCTCACCACTTGGGTAGACAAGATGGCGATGTCTACATCGTCAGTGAGAATATCCAGGTGGGCAAATTTCCTTACTGATGATTTTACACTTAGGAATAATATCTCTTGCGCGTTGTTTGGAGGATAGGTCGATGGACAAGGTTCAAGTTGATTCAATTTCGATGCATCAAAAGCATAGACAATACATTGAACTAAATATGATTTCGACAGTTTTCTTTTTGATCGTGCTACGGCTACAAACAATTGAGTAAATTCAAAAAAATATCCAACCCTCTCCCCCCCCCCGCCCCAGGGAAGGGACTTTTCCTAAGACCCCACATCACATCTGGATTTTCCAAAATCGACTCAGTTCCTGAAATTCCATCTTTGTTGCACACTCCCTGGAAATATCATCATTCCTTATGGAAACCAAAAATAAGTAAGTTGCTTAGTGCAAAATACCAAATTTTGATCCTTACCTTAGGATGGCTGTTCGCAGAATTTGCGATATGAAAATTATAGATTTAATACTGTCAATTCCGCTTCATAATTTTGACAAAACAGCAATACATAAAAACGTTCATTTGCAAGACTATTGAGAGAGAAGGCGGAAAAAGAAACGCGTTATTCCACACCAGTTTAAAGGACATTAAAAAATCCTATAATGATCAGTGCATGTTTTGTATCAAATTTTGGCGGATCATCAAATTGTTGTAAGTATATATCTGGAAGATTCAATTTTATTTGGAAGCTGGAAAATCAGAACTTTCCTGACCTTCCACAAAGATCTTTTTTTTTGGTAATACTTCCAATGGATTAAGTTTTCTCGCCGTTCTTTTCCAGTGTTCCTCGCAGCTGCGAGCTGTTATTTGCGCTGTCACATGGCAGAGCCAAATACCGTATTTATTCGATCAAGCACCCAGGGCACTTATTTAATTTTTGGACTTTCAGGGTGGGCGCTTATTTGAGGTTGGGCACTTATTAAATTTTCAACATATGCTTGTAAGAGCTAAACTACAATTTGAATGCTTTGATAATGCGACGCAACCACAAAAACCACATAGGTAGTCCGTGCAGCCTGTCTTTGCTTTATGTCGGCATTCAACATGAATTCAAAGCCATACACCCTTTTCGCAAATGGCTGACAATTCTTTTGTATTGATTTAAATTAGACTTACTAATCTTGTTTCAGAGTAAAAAGTCTGAGGTTAGTAAGGCTAATTTTAATACTGGCAAAAGAATTTATAATTGGCCGCCATTTATGAAAGTGGTCTATGGCTCGCTCAAGTTTTCATTATCTCAAAGAACTTTGCGCCCACATGGACATTTCAGTTGACATTTTGAGAAAAATTCCAATGTTGTGAAAAATTTTCTTAAACAATGAAACTAGAGATTGAAAGCCATTAAAGAAATACCGTAATAATTAAAACCCGTATTCCTCTTGTGCTACACTCCTACGATTTTGGCTAAGTTTGCCCGATTTCTTTTCGACTGAGAAAGCTTGGAAGAAATGCTAACAAGATCATTCTTATTTTATCCCTACACCCCCCACCCGCACCTCCCTCCTTTCTTAATTCATCGTTTCTACGGAAGTCTCATTTAACGTTTCTGTAAGCTCAACACATTGTGAGAGAGGCAGGCTGACAAAATTAATATCACGAAAAATTAGACCCTCAAGTCAAACACAAATTGTTGTTATTGACTGCAAAAGATTTAGACATTCCTATTGCAATAATCTGTGAAAAAAAATGCAAGTTTGGAAAATACGCCTCACTCAAGCAATACACCGTAGTATGCCTCTTCCTGTGTGCACCTTTCGTCCACGGTGAATGAGCTTAGCTTTTGCAGTTCACTGTATCAACTCAGCCAAATTCATCACTTAATTAAATCAATTGAAATTAACGCTACACATATTTTCATCCTAGGTGATTGATAATCTAAACGACTTTACGGTATTGACACTGGAGGATTTCGACCAACATGTCACTGGAAAGCTTGTGCCATATGTCGTGTCACAGTACAACACCACTACCAAAGTCATGGCCACACTAGATCAACTCTTTTCAGACCTTATATCGGCAGTGGGGAAAACAAATGCCCAAGAGGTATTTACGTTTGGGTGTGAAGAGTGTACAGACTGTGCTAATGTAACATAATATTGAGTTTGGAATTAATTTGGAGACCACTTTTTTTTAATTGTGGAAAGCAAGGAGGGAAGGGGGCGGAGTGGCAATGTTTTTCCGATAAAGAAAAAACCTATGGAAGGTTTTTTGAAGGAAAATATAATTGCCAGTCAAGGAAATCAACACCGTTAACCATATTATAGCAAATTACCCTAAAAGCGAATTTGACAAATACCTTAAGTAACTCGAGCGTTAATTTACAGTTAAAAAAAGCATGACAATGGCTTAATTCGATAACGACTGATTCAATTTATATTTGATCTTGCATTTTTTAAAGGTGCAGAAATGGATAAGACCCAGTGTCAACCAGCGCAGTGCCACACAGGGTGGACCAGCCATGCACATCCATAAGGCGGAGTTGACGAGAGTTTTGGCAAGGGCAGGGACCCCGTACTCGTCAGCCAATTCTTCAACACTGTGTTCGGGTATAAACGGGGCAAGTGACGACTTTCGAAGCAACTTCGGAAAATCACAGAGAGAGTTATCAATCAAGATTCCTCGAGAAGCTGTGAATAAGGACCACCTTGAAACCATAGACAGTTGTGAGTATACATGACGTAGCACGATGAGTAAACTCCTCGTGAAACCATCTGCCTCACTGTATTTTCTGTTCCTGAAAGGGTTACATTTTCATGTTGATTTCAGTCAAACAGCCAGCACATATCAAATTTGGACGAAGTTCCTTTCACCGGACGATTTTCTAAAAATAGGCTTTGAAGCAGCCTCATAAGAGGAGAGAATAGTAAAAATAATCCCTATTGTTCGTTTCTACGGCAACTGATTTCAAAGGATTTTCAACACAAAAAAAATGCAACAAAAATAGTTCGGAGTCCTATTTTAGATGCACAGTAACTAGGAAGCGAAGTTTATACTCATTAAAACTGAATCATTGCTTGGTGTTTTGAAGGGTTTTGAATCGACCAAGATGACACAGAAGACATCGAAGGCAATGAATGCAAAACATGCGAAGATTGCCAAAAGCTGTCCCAAGGAATAATTATACTCAATGCGAAAATGCGAGAGAGAGAGGACAAAATTCATCAGGAATACGAGGAGAAGATTGGAAAATTGAAAGAGAGAATCCTTGAGGAGAGAGAAAAAGTGAGCGAGAACTTCTCTCTGCTAAGAAGACTGTTGAACAACTGAAAATGGAATTAGCACAGATGAGAAGGGTTGAAAAACAACCGGATGGTCCTGTCGTAACCAGCAGCCTTGCAAAAATAACAGAAGGTGAGCATCCCTTACCGGGGAATGCATGTGGTGTACTGTCACCTTATATGTGTGGTAACCCTCCTTTTTCAAAAGTTAAAAAAACTCCCATCCTGTAAGAAATACATTCGAAAATACACTTTACATTTTGTTCAAACGTTTCATTCTCAACCATTAATTTCATTGTTTCTTTCTAGACCTGCAAAGTGATAAATCTATAAATGATTCAGGTGAGCTGTGTGCTTTTGAGAAGAAAAAAATGAAACGTTTACTCAGCAAAACACAAGTCAAGGATCCTTCACCAAATAAATGGATAAAAAAAACAGTCAGCTATTGACACTCTTCTCTTGCAAGACTGCGAGTATTCAAAGTCGTATTTTTTTTGTAAAAGATCTTTGGCTTGAGTTTTGAAGAGCCGGCCTACCAGGCCAGCCAGTAATAATCCTGTATATAACTCTGTTATCCTTGAAGAAACATAATTTTTCCGATATCAGACAGTATTTTGATTTTCGATAGTTTTTTTTCAGGATTCCTGGATGCCGACGATGCCGAGCGTCAGTCATCGTCGCAGTCAGCAGAAACAAGTCAGTAAATTGAATATGCT
>JAHPZR010028793.1:17500-24569 GCA_019787425.1 Platygyra sinensis
TAACTTTAGTGCCTTCAACGAAATAACAAACAAATACAAACAAAAACCTGATACACAGATTGTTAATTAACACACCCACAGAGCATCCTTCAACAGCTTCAGTTGAAATGTCCATTTCAATTTCTCCAACACACACTACAAAAGTTAAATCACAGAAACGTTAGGAAAAACGATGGGAGTTCAATTTCTATCCAAAATTTGCCAATGGAATTTAGACATTTGAGTTTGAAAGTAATTTTTCTCAATGCATTTTCACACGTTTTTGGTTGAATATTAAAAAAGGACACAAGTAATAACACACACATACAGTTATAACTTGTAATCTCTTACACGTAGAAGTTCCTTTATTTCGACAAGGAGTTTCGACAGCTCCAGTTACTTATTGTAAAAAACTTCCGGTGATTAGCAGTTAGCGATCATAACATTCAATTCTCGCTATACGCAAGCAAACTTAGTACCTCGAATAATTCCACGAGTGTGAACCGATTGAAAGTTACGTGTGAATCCAAGCAAACATTTTCAAAAAATCTATTTTCAAGGACGGAGTATTTCTGTAAGAATTAACTTTTCACAATTTGCAGCATCATAGGTAATCGCAATTGCTTTAAGATCGGTCATGGTGCCGACAAATTGGTTCTTGCTTACTGTAATCACACTAAAGTAAAAACGGCATACCATGTAAACTTTTACTATAGTGTACCCCATACATTGATTTAGTTTTTAATCGGATTTAGAGTAGTTCTAAGGAACTGGAATCTCATAGTATAAAACAACATACTGAAATAACTACAGTACTAATGTTTATACAACGTAAAAGAAGGATACAAAAGTCCTACAAAAAAAAATTAACATATCACGTGCAGATGAAATCCTGAATTGAACGCAAATGTGTCTGAAGTTGACGTTACTAGTCAGCATATCCTAGCTACGCCCGTGACACTGCAAATCTGAACAAGTGCAATTTGGGCTGTAAGAAATGTTCTCGTTCACAATGTACCATAAAACTGCGTAAGAGCGAGTCGAGTCCACCCAAACAAAAACTTCCTGAGCCCTTCGACATAATGCAGTTGAAAATTTTGTTCGGTTATTTTAAGTCATCCGTTTAAACAACTTTCTTCGGCCGCACAGCATTTAGACTTCCACCATTCAACAAAATTATACGCATTCGTTCATCGTTGTCGCTTTTTATCCCATGATTTGCAGTATGAAAGGGCGTCACATTTCAATATTTAGACAATGGCCAAGCAGACACAAACACATTCATTGCATCAAACCTTACGCTTTCTTATCACTTAACATACCCACTAACGGAAACGCGAAAATAACAACATACAAGATTACACTTTAAAGGTGAGAAATTAATCAGATCTAAAGAGAGTCTTCGTGTTAACATAGCACCTTCAAATACTGTTTCTAACCTTTCATTGTTTTCCGGTATCTTTCGATTTCTTCTTGATAAACTTCATTGTAGGATTCTGAAAAACCGCTAAACGATACCTAAGAATGATTGCTAAAACAAAATAATAGTGACAATAATGAGTGATTTGGTGACATCTTATGTAAGAAAATAAATTCACCAACTTGCCTCAGCGAAGGTAACCACTTGTAAAGCTGTCCGCTCAGGTAGGTGGTGTTTGAAACCTCGATCAAATCCAGTGATAACTCCTTGGAGTAATAGTAGGAACCGCGGTCGTTTATGTATCGGGCTATTCCGTACGACATCTTGCATGGCCTGCACTCTAGCGTAATTTTGGTAGCCGGAATCGGACCTTGCAGGGTGAAAACTTTTGCTTTTGATGGAGGATTATGCATTGTAACATTTCCATCACAACACAAACATCTGCTCACTGGAGGTGCCAAGAATTTCGTGAAGCAGTCTTTCCCACCTTCGCTCATGTTCCAGAGTTGTTCATCGGGCAGTGGACTTGAGGCAATAAAATTGGGGCAGCTACTCTCCAAAAAATTAACATAGCAGTCAATTTCTTCTTTAGACAGGGAGGACAGAGAAGTTTGACTTGCAGACACCATTTCATAGATCAATACAGACCGAAGTGAAGCACCACCATAATCACTGCACTTCATTACAAAGGTCTTGGGAATGTGTTGAATTGCAGTCTTCAGGAAAATGACTCCCTGAAAAGTTATTTTGGAGGACAAAATAACCAATGCTTCCTCTTCTTCAACTTGCTCCATTCTAGAGATTTCAATCCCACGCAAAAAAGCCATGTTGGCTGACAGTTCGTTTTGAAAAGCTTGTTTTGCCATAAAGCGTTTTTCCAGTGACTCCAGAGAAAATGATTTCATATTCTTTCGCTTTTTTGTTCGCTTATCCATAAGTAAAAACAGTTGTTTTCAAGAGTGCAAGTGTCAACTTCTCATGCAACTATGCCAAGTGCCTTCACTTAGCACAACTGAACGTTAATGCCCAAAGGGACTGGGCTGAATAACATATGCACACGTGCGAGATGTCAATCTTACAAGTCTATTCAGCGCGGACATTCGACGGTAACTGAGCAACAAGAAAGAAAGCAAATTTGCATTTTCTTTTTGTGCCTTGAAAAATGACAATTTAAAAACCCGAGGTTTCATTTCTCAAAGAAATGCAGAGGAATACAAGTTGAAACTTCTCGTTAGCGCGGTAAATATTTAGTCGTCTCTGTAGGCAGATTATTTCTCTCCAGCACGGATAATGATATGGCAGACCGTCCATTGGCAAATATGCAAGATGTACACTGTAACTAGTGACAATACAAGCTAAGTAAACAGCTTTCCATATTGCCACATTTGCTGCGGCTGGTCTAATGCTGCTGCGAATTCTACGTTTTCAATGGTAAAAAAAAACACGTAATCAATTTTCGCTTAAAAGCCAAAAAATTTAGGAATTACTATCCTGTGGTCTAGTACACTGTTATGTCCTTAGTACGTTTGTACGACCGTTATGTTCTACAATTCTCTATTTAATACTGTGTAGTTAGTACGTTCATACGACTTTTAATTTCTTTGATTCTCTTTTACTGTGTAGTTATTACGTTCATACGGCTTTTAATTTCTTCGATTCTCTCTTACTGTGTAGTTATTACGTTCGTACGGATTTTAATTTCTTCGATTATCTTTTACTGTGCAGTTATTACGTTCGTACGGCTTATAATTTCTTCAATTCTTTTTTACTGTGCAGTTATTACGTTCGTACGGCTTTTAATTTCTTTGATTCTCTTTTACTGTGCAGTTAGTACTTTCGTACGGGCTTTTAATTTCTTCGATTCTCTTTTACTGTGTAGATAGTACCTTAGTAGGGCTTTTAATTTCTTCGATTCTCTTTTTATATTGTGCAGTTATTAAGTTCGTACGGCTTTTAATTTCTTCAATTCTTTTTTACTGTGCAGTTACTACGTTCCTGCGGTTTTTAATTTCTTCGTAAGGCCCTTATGTTCTTCAATGGTCTTATATGGAGTTAATTAATTATGTAAAGACCGATGTAGTGTAAGTTACAAAATTAAAGACCACTTAAGACACATGTTAAAACAAACGAGAACCACTTGAAACAAACAGCTAGAAGGGATATCCTTTAGTACGGAGAGTACGTGTACTAATAAAAAAAAAATACGAGAACGGCGCTTCTTAAGTGGGCATCATATGGAAGTTTACTGATAGTGCTTTAACAACAACCTGCATATCCTCTACTATGTAATTCTTTTTGATGTCATACTAATGAACGTCTTGCTACATCAAGCTATTAGCTACTTAGCTTGTTCTTTGGAGTAAAAATTACGGTGGAAAATTAACTAAAAATTGCTTTGACAAAATGACAGATATAAAGACTCAAAAATGCACCAAATTTGCCTGGGCGGGTATCTTAATTGCTTGCGTATTGATTGGTTTGTTGTTTGATTGATTCAATGACTGATTTTAAATCTCATTTTACCTTAAACTGTATCCAAACTGTAACTCTGAAGAAAAGTGAACTACATCAGGTCTCTCTTAATTGTAGCCAGTTCTCCAGTATATCTTGGAGATACTGTACCATCCATTGCCATAGGCTACGAGGCTAACCCATGCATTTGTCCAGTTCTTAGAATTAATTATATTTCTTAGAGCGATTACTGCTGCACTGTTCTTTCACTTCATATTTATTATTTTCCGTACACTAAGATGGCGTATATTGGCAACCTCTGCTAGCTCTGGAATATAAACTTGTGGAAGTGGTAAGGTGTCAACAATGCGTTTGAAAAATTCTGGAAACAGCTTGCAAAGTCTGTCGCATTTGTGGATATTTCCCCACTGTTGTTTTTATAATGTTCTCTAAAATATCAGGATTAAGGTAAGGACCATAGTTGGTGTTACACCCATTAAGCTGACTTGCATTGTCCTTTCCCCGCTTTTGGTATGCGCATTGGTTACTCATATCCTGCACGCGTCGAACCAAGTGAGGTGTCAACAAGAAATCGAACCCCCGTTCCACGTCTTCCAAATGATTTGCCAACAGGGCGTTGTCTTCTTCATCGTCGAGGTCAAACTCTGCTCTAAATCGTGACATGGTGAAGAAATGAGAGAGTGAGAAGCTTGCACTTTATTTAATGAGTCGAGCTGACCAATGGAAGCACTTTCACACCAAATAAGGACAAGTCTGAAGAAAAAAGAATGTAATCACGTGATGTACCTCTTACACGTGGGACGTGTGTCAAATCCCTATTGGATTGACACCCTGCTCAAGATGATGACGGGTAGAGTGTAGTTGACTCCATCGCGTATACACAGATTTTCGATGGCATGCTCGATGCTAAAGGCAATGAAATGTTTTCTCCGTACCAGAGTCAAATCATTCTCTAATCCATAATAATATCCGTAAATTCGCATGTGGTCACAGTATGGACCAAAACTGCAACCGTTCTCGGTACGAACATGTACGCCTTCAAAATGGATGGGTCTACATTCGATGTGACCTGGCCAAATCGCTCGTAAACGTCCGTGCATCTCTATCTGTCTACATAAGGCTTGACTGACTTCACTCTCACGCCATTCAATCAATTCTTGACTCTCTTTGTACTTTAAGATCATCTCTTTTATTTCTTCTGGTAGTAACATTCAATAACTATTGGTGTGTTTCATCAATTCCAATTTGGTCTCAGGGTTCATTGTCTGGTTGTGAGAAAACAATTACAAAAATGATTTCAGAGAATGAATTTGTTCATAGGCATTCATCATGCCTTTACCGAGAAACAATCTATGCTTGACATTCGCTTGGTTCACGAAGAATCCGTACACTCGTAGATGATATTGATTATAAGCACAACATGGTTTTTTGTCTGGGACGCATTTCACATGTCCGAGTCCCCATCTCTCTTTCACGCGTGCATAGTATTGAATTTTGTGACACAATCTGCTCATCATCTCTTTCCATTCTGCATCAATGTACATTTGAGCGATTTTAAATTGCATGATATAGGCTTGTATTTCAGGTGGTAACATGTCCCAATAGCTTTCATAAAAGAGTGACAACTGTAATTTCCTTTTCACATCCATTTGTTTTATTTTCTGAAAAAATTATAAAAAAGATTTTACATGATTAACTCGTGACCAAGCTTGTTCAAATCCGTGTCCTAGATACATTTCTTGTTTGACATTCTCCTCATTGACATAATAACCTACGATTTTAAAATGACCATACTTTTTACATTTGCAATAGTCCATTCTACACTTGATGTGCCTGCGGCCCCATTTCGCTTTTAGTGGTCCATACGCAATGATCTCTCTACACAAACTCTTCATTCTGTCTTTGTTCTCTTCGTCTATATTTTGTTGACTGATTTTAAAATGTACAATGTACTCTTGTATTTCTCTTGGTAATATGTCCCAATAGCTTTCGAATACAAAACTCAACTCCAACTTCTTTTTCACATCCATTCTATTCATTTTTTCTATAAAAAATTACAAGTATGAAAAAAATCACACTTGGATATTATAAAAACGGTCAACATTGATGAGGGTGGTGATCTCCGCATCTGGATCAAGACTTCCCTCGGGTGGCATAGAATACTCTTTGATGAAGTCATTAAAGGCCATTACAGCAAAGTGTATTTTTTCTCTCAGTTGTTGCTCGTCAGCATATCTAACAAACTCTTGTCTTAATAGTCTATGTACAACTTTATAGTAGGTGATACATGTTCTCTTTTTAAATGTCTTAAATCAACATAAACTTCTGTCTCTCCATTCTCTTTCTCCTCTCTCATCCACCACTTAACTTCTCTATTCAATTGCTTTAACCGCTTTCCCCACAGCTTATACATCTCAAACAAATGACTGTGTCTCAGCTACAACTTCTCTCACAGTATTCAAAAAAGAGAGATCAACTCACCTTTGACGACTTCAACAAATGATTCCAACAACAGCAATGGCTCTTCACAGCGTCTGGACACTTCAAGACTGAATGCGAACTGACCCGTGGCTCTTCCACTTATATATCATGGGAATAGACACATGTGATGTGATGTCATGTGACGTCAGAGGGGGATAGGGTATCCCCCATTCGTGACGTCATCATAGGACCCAGTTTTTTCTCAGTTTGAACAAAGGTATAAGAGAATGAGAGGAGCAGAGCTTAGTTCACTCATGGAAGTCGAGCGGTGTATCTGGTGCGATAAAAGCCACGCCATCTACAGAGCCCTTACCAAGTGTTGCAATCGTGTATATCACTGGGGTTGTAGAGTACGTTATACTTGGGGAGGACCTTCCTTTGAGACGTTTTGTCCGCATTGCAAAACGGTCAATCTGGGTGAACCTTACATACTACTTTTGGAGTGGTACGAACACAATCTCAAAAGTAAACTGTGAACGTGGTGAGTGCTTTGATGGTCTAGTGGTGAAAATGTCGCGTTGTGGCTGCGAAGACTCAGGTTTGACTCCTGGTCGGGGCAATAAATTTTTTTTATTTTATTTTTCAGATGGCCCGGACCATGACTACATTTGAACTGGGGAGTCATTGCGTCTTGTGTAACGGGGAATTGACAGAAGAAGGGGAGAAGATGTTTTTGGTGAGTTGTTGTAAGAGCGGCATGCACCAATCGTGTCTCCG